>VZTO01003179.1:55780-69035 GCA_013400615.1 Syrrhaptes paradoxus | reverse complement strand
CTGGGATGCTGCAGGCACGTCCTGGGGCGCAGGCAGGGCTGTGGGGAGGAGGTCGGGGCTCCACGTCCCAGCTGGGAGCTCAGCACCGGCTGCGGTTGGACCTGCAGCAGGTGGGATGCGGAGGTGCCCGTCGTGGGGTCTGCTCCAGCCTCAGCTTCTCCCGGGGAGCCGGCAGCTCTGGGTGCCCTGGGGCAGGAGCAGGGACAGGGGGAGCAGAGATGTCCCCTGCAGGGGGATGCCCGGGGGCTTTTCCTGCCTTTAGGGGTCTCTGGTCATCCCCAAAATCCCTCCAGCATCACTGCAGGGACGCTCGATGCTTTTCCTGCTCGCTCCAGCTGATGGGGACCCTGGAGCAGCAGGCGGGGATGATGGGGGTGGAAATTTGGGATGAAGAGATGGGGTGCAGGCTGTGTTTTTGCGGAGGTGGGAGGGGGTGAATTTACACCCCGAAAGGAGCGTGTCCTCAGGAAATAAAACCACCCATGGACTGGTGAAGCATCATCTCAAAAACGGGTGGTGGGAGCTGAGCCCCCGCATCCCCCCTCCCCGCAGGAGCAGCCCGACCTCCGCCACTCCTCCATCGTGCTCTTCGGCAACCTGACCAAGTTCAGCGACGGCGACTGCGAAGTCTTCTTCGAGCAGATCCTCAACGGGCTGGTGACGCTGCTGCTGCACCTCCAGGACCCCAAGCCTCAGGTTGTCAAAGTGAGTGACCCCCCTGCCCACGCTGCCTGTGCCGAACCGGGCTCCTCCGCCCCGGCGTGGGCATCCTGCGCGGTGCTGAGCTCCCGAGCCCACGCCGCAGCCGCGTTTCGTGCCGCAGGCCTGCAAGTTCGCCCTGCGGATGTGCGGCCCCAGGATGGGCTGCGAGGGGCTGTGCGACATGTTCCTCAACCACCTGCGGGAGGAGCGGAGCCTGCACTACGGCGAGTTCATGAACGACGTCTGCAAGCACCTGGTGAGCCGCTGCTGGGGCTCGGTGTTGCCGGTGGGGCTCGTACCGGGGCTGCTGGTCCATAAATTCCTCCAGGTCCTGCCCCTGCGTCTGTACGGGACACGTCCTCCCCATCCTGGGGGGTTCCTGGGTTCCCCTCAGCCTCCCGGGAGCTCCAGACGTCCAGGAGCGGGTTGTGGTGCCGCCGGCAGCCGGTGGCGGTTCCGGTGACGTCCTCACCGTCGATTCTCCCCCAGATGCAGAGTTACCCCGAGATGCTGAACCGCCTGATCTCCACCAACCTCTTCTACTTCAAGAGCACCTGGGCGGACATCCGCGCCGCCGCGCCCATGTTCATCGGTGAGGCTGCCGCCGTCCCCGGGCGTCGCGTGTGTGTCCCCTCCCCAGGAGGGTGTGTGGCCATCCGTGTCATCCTGGGCCATCTGTCATCGGTCCCCACTCTGCCGGGATGGCACCACGGTCACCAGAAACGGCTGCGTGACCCGGTGCCTCCATGTCCTTGCTGTGCCCATGCCTAGGGACATGTGTGATATCCCCAAGTGGTGTCACCACCCTGGCAACTCTTCTCCGGCTACTTGTCAGTGCTGTGCCCATGCCTGGGGACACATGTGATGTCCCCAAGTGCTGCCACCGCCCTGGCAACTCCTCTCCAGCCACTTGTCACTGCTGTGCCCATGCCTGCGGACATGTGTGATGTGCCCATGCCTGGGGACATGTGTGATGTCCCCAAATGGTGTCACCACCCTGGCAACTCTTCTCCGGCCACCTGTCAGTGCTGTGCCCATGCCTGGGGACACATGATGTCCCCAAGTGGTGCCACCACCCCAGGAATAATTCTCCAGCCACTTGTCACTAACACTGGCTGGGTGTGCCATGTCTGCTGTCACCAGCTAGGGGGGACAGCATGTGCCCAGGTCCCACCACGTTTTGGGGGATCCCCCGCCACAGGTGATGTCCGTGGGTCCACAGCAGTGGCAGGGGCTCCGTGGAGGCTCCGGACACGGCACCGGTGCGGGGACGAGTGACCGGGTGCCCAGCAGAATGCCACCGATCCCTGTGTCCTGGGACGGGGGGCTCCTGGGTGGGCTCCGGACCCCTCCCTGACTCTGGAATCCTTCCGCAGGCTTCCTTGTGCTGCACGTGGACGAGGAGCACTGCCAGCACGTGGACCTGGACCAGCTCCTCTCGGGTGAGTCGGTGCCGCCGGTGCGCTGGGATCCGGCGCCAACCCCAGGCTGTGTCCCTGGGGACACCGGTAATGTCCCCAACCTTGTGGCCAGCCCGGAAAGCCGGAGCCGTGGCCAGGATGAGCCCAGAACCAGGTGACCTGGGCTGGAAAAGCGAGGGGCTGAGCTGGAGGCGTGGGGATGCTGAGACAGCATTTGGGGTCTCCAGCCAACCCCCAGCCCCGCAGCCGGGCTCTGGTCCCACCGGCGGCACCACGGGCTCCAGTCCTCAGCCGGTGGCTCGGGGCTGGGGGCTCACGGGGGGTTTGCGGAGGCTTAGTGTAAGCAGGAGGGGCCCGGCAGGGTTTGTCTGAGGTGTTAACCGTTGAAAGCCGGAGCGGAGGCTCGTTAGGAAGGGCTCAGAAAAACGTCGAACTTGAAGCTGGTGGCATTTTGGAGCAGAGTTAAGTAATTTTCCTGGATTTCAGGGATTTTTTCCCTGTCACTGGTGACCTCATAGTATATAGTAATGCATGGAAACTTTCGGATTGTTCCAAGGGAGCTTAAAAAACACTAAAAAAGGAAAAACTATCTTTCCGTTGGCTCCCCGAAGCCCTTCCAGAAGAAGGAGGTCTGTCTGTTTGAAACAAGTGAAAGATAATCTGCCCGCGTGTGAGTAATCGCTGGAGCGAGCAGCCCGCCGCTGGGTTGTGTGAGCTTCCCGGCTTCAGTGGCTGGGGGTCCCGGGGGGGCTTCAGCATCGCCGCCCGCACCGGGGGCACCCCCGCGGCACGAGGATACAGCGAGCGGGGGCATAAACGGGGGGAGCCCAGCTCTGGGGGGGGATCGGGGGGGTCAGGGCTCTCCTGCGCCGGGTAAACAAGCTACTGGAAAAATGTGATGATGATATTTTTACTGGTAGGAAAAACTACCTGGATTGTTTTCTTACTCCCGGGAGCCGGTCCAGGCGTTAGGAAATCATGCTGATAGCGGAGCCTTGGCCCCGCCGGCGTCTGCACCGGGCCCCCAGGGGCTCAGCTCCCGGCTCCGCGCCCCTCCCTGGCCCCGGACCCCCCCGGGGGCTGCAGAGGGAGCCCTGGGAGCCCCCCTGGTCCCACCATGGGGCCAGGCAGAGCCGGCAGCGCCGTCCCACTGCCGTGGCATCGGGCCCGTGGGCTGCAGAGCTTTGGGATCTCGGGGGGGGCGAGGAGGACTGGGGGTGTCTGTGCCCCCCTGGAGTGTGGGATGGGGTTGGAGCATCCCTGGGGAAAGCTCGGGGACCCAGGTGGAGTTTCCCCCTCCCTGGGCGATGGAGCAAAGCCCGGGTACAGCTTCACCCCGGCACAGTCCCAGCGTGGGGCAGGGGTGGGGGGCTGTGGTTCTGCACCCCCCACCCCATCCTCTCCCCTCTCTGCTCCTTCCAGCTCTGAACCTGCTCCTGAAGGACCCTGTCCCCGCCGTTCGCGTGAAGGTGGCCGAGACTCTGGGTCGCCTCGTCCGCATCTTCTGAGCCCCAGCTCGCCCCGGCTCCACCGCAGCAATACTTGGGGTGGGTCCTCGCACCCCGCCCCCCCGCCTGGGGTCTCCATGGGCATGGCCACGTCTTCCTCCATCCAGCACCCGCCCGGGGTCCGGCTCACCATCGTCTTCCTCTGCTCTTGCCAGCCCCTGGGACCCCTCCCAGCCCAGCACCGCCGCAGCCCCCCTCCAGGACCAGCCTGGCCGCAGGGACCTGAGGGCACGGTGGGCACACGGTTCCTCTCTGCAGGGTCCTGGGGGACTTATGGGATGAGGGTCCGGGGCAGGGGACTTTGGTGATGGCTCCCCGCGAGGCAGGAGCAGGATGGAGCCTGAGCCCCCTCCCCAGCTGCCTCCAGCCCCTCGTCCCACCCTGCTGCTCCCCGATGCTGAACGTGGGGGGTCCTGTCCTCCCCTGGGGCTCTACTCGATGAATGTGACCGTCCTCTCGACACTCGTGTACATAAACATATTTTTAAATAAAGCTCTTTGCTCCTCCAGAGGGGTGGTGGGGTGAAGGGGGGGCAAGGGCCACCCCCCCATGTCTATGTGAGCCCCAGTCCTGGCAAGGGCTGGGGGTGTGTGGGCAGGGGCCACCCTTTGGAGGAAAATTCTGGGTCTCCTCTCCCCCAGCACCAGCCCTGCCATCAGTAGGGTTCAGAGTGAACGAGCCGGGGCAGAAGAGGTGCTGCTGGGGGGCAGGATTGGTTTGTGGCCCCACCGGAGGAGCCAATGGTGGCTGTCGGACTGCGGGGTGCTGACGGCAGCGTTGGGGCTCCTCTGCTGGGACTATGGGTGGGGTGCAGCCCTGCTCCCCCACTTCGGTGACCCCAGGACTGTGGGGGGCAATGCTGGGGTTAGAGGGGTGCTGGGGGTGGGGACCTGGTGGCATTTTTGCCACAGCTGCTCCCTGTGTCCTTGCACTGGTGGAATATGGGGACACCTGGGGGGCCATGAGGGTGTCAAGTGTCCCCATGGGGAGGGTGCGTGTCCCCAGCTGGGATATGGGGCTGGGACCCCGCCTTTCTCTGTCCCTCTATGCCGGGTGCTCCGGGGAGGGAGGGATGGTGACATCCAGCCCAGCTCCAGCTCCCAGCATGCAGCTGCTGTGGTGGGGGGCTTCACCACCGGGATGGGGGGGTCAGCTGGGGCTGGGACCTGGGGCCCTGCCTCCCCAAAGCAGCAGCTGGGGCTGGGGGGAGCTCTGGGGCTGGGTGGTGATGGCGAGGAGCGGCAGAGCTCTGGGGAAGGGACAGTGCCAGCAGCAGCACCCAGAGAGCTTTGGTGGGGGGGATCCATGTGTCCCCCAGCCTCGGTCCAGCCCAGGCTGAGCTGGTGATGCTCAATAAGGAGGGCCACCAGAAGAAGCAGGGCCACCAAAAGAAGAACAAGGGCCACCAGAAGGAGGATGAGGGCCATCCGAAGGAGAAGGGTCACCAAAAGAAGGAGGGCCACCAGAAGAGTAAAGAGGGCCAGCAGAAGCAGAATGAGGACAAAGCAGGGCAGGGTTGTATCCAAAAAAGTTTAATGAGCAACGCCCCAGGAGCCTGTGAGCGACGTTCCCGGGCATGGGTGGTGGTCCCAGCACTGTCCCTGGCCCCCACGGTGCTGGGCTGGGGTGGCAGGGCTGACGCTGGGCGGCAGCTACGTGTAGAGTCGGATGGTGCTGTCGGCGCCGGAGGAGAAGACCCAGGGCTGGGTGGGGTGGAAGAGGACATCGAGGACGCCCAGGTCCAGCGTCAGCGCGTGGCCCTTCAGCACCTTCACGGGCACCAGCAGCGGGTTCTGCAGCAGGTCGCTGGGATGGGGGAAGACGGGTCAGCGCCAGGCTCTGCCTCCCTCCTCCCACCCCCCTGGGGAAATGCTGCACCCCCCGAGGCATGGGCAGCCCCCCCTGCTCCACTGCACCGGGGGACCCCACCACGACCCCCCCACCGTACTTGTAGACCATGCCGTGGCAGACGATGACAGTGCCGTCGTCCGAGCCCGAGGCGAAGAGCGGGTAGCGCTTGTGGAAGGCAACGCTGCGCAGAGCCTTCTTGTGGTGCCTGCGAAGACAGCGGGCACGATGGCGGGGTGGGGGGGACACGCCGTCCCTGTCCCCACCTGTCGCCGGGGTGCCTGGGTCTGCCAGTCTTTATGGGCCTTGAGCTCTGCTGCAAATGACCGTATGTATACAAGGGGAGAAGGCAACTGGGACAGACTGGGATGCACTGGAGGCAGCTCAAACCAGCCCAGCACCTGCTGCTATTGAGGCTTTGCCCCCCCCGAACCCTAAAGAGCTGCGGTCACTGTCCCCCACCCTGGCACCAACACGCTGGCACAGCCCTGACGGGCTTCATCCTGCTGTCAGGTTCCGGGAGAGGGACCATCCCTGGGGAGAAGCCCCCCGTGGGGTTTGGGGGGCTGGGGGTGGGTTAACAGGGGGCAGGTGGAGCTGGGGGGGGGACTCACCGCAGCAGCTGGTAGGGTCTGGTGGACAGGTCCAGGTCGAACCAGGCCAGCTTGCTGTCGTAGCTGCCACAGATGATGTTGTCGCCTGCGAGAGGGAACAGGGGATTACCGGGGTGGCTGGTGAACCCCAGGGTGTCCTGCCTGCACCCCGGCGTCACAGATCTGCTGGGATGGAGTTAACTTTCTTCACAGCAGCTGGTGCAAGGATTTGTGCTGAGCAGAATCACACACTGATGGGCAGAGCTGCTGCCAGGACAGTAGAGGACCCCTTCACCTTGCCTGACCCCCAACCATCGCTCCTGGGCACCCCTTCCCCTTGCCTGACTCCCAACCATCGCTCCTGGGCACCCCTTCCCCTTGCCTGACCCCCAACCATCGCTCCTGGGCACCCCTTCCCCTCGCCCGTGTCTGCAGGGGCAGGAGAAGCTGGGAGGGAGCACAGCCCCAGTTCCCAGCCCAGGATTCCACCTCAGGTCTGGGACTGAGACCCAGACTGGCCGATGGTCTGTCCCATCCCATGCCCGGCATGGCCAGGAGAGAGGCGAGGGCTGTCCGGAAGTATTCCCTCCCAGGTGTCTCCCTCTGGGTCACCCCTCTCTCAGTGTCATCTTGGTCTCAGACCCTTGGGCTCTCCTCTCCGTTCCGGTATTGCAGTTTCACGACTCTCTCTGCTCTGGGAATGGGCTGAGCCTTGATCATCGGGTGGTGAGCAGTGTCACTGTGTGTCACTCATCTGTATATATCACTATTATCATTATTATCATAGTTCAGTTTTTAAATTGTTCTTATCTCACCCCATGAGCCTCTTTTCCCTTTCTCCCTTTAATTCTCTTCCTGGGACGGGGAAGGGTGAGCGAGCGGCTGTTGGGGTGTTTTGCTACCAGCCGGGCAAAACCATGACACCAGACAGCCCAGTGGGGTGGGCAGCTCCAAATCAGGTCACAAGACCCTTGTGAGAATCCTGGGGAGCTCCTTGGGGCACACGCAGACCACGTACCTCCCGGGTGGATGGCCATGCTGGACACCCACTTGCAGTTGGTCATCAGCTTCTTGGTGAGCTCCTGCTTGAGGAGGTTGTAGACGCGGACGTAGCGCTGGGTGGCCACGAAGAAGTAGGGCCGGATGGGGTGGAAGAGGACGCACTGCACCAGCCCCTTGCTCTTGCGGAAGGGGTTCTGGCTCCAGCGCTTGCTGGTCTGGTGGATCAGCACCTGCATGTTGCTGTTGTCTGACACCACGCTGGCAAAGTAGTCTCCTTTGCCGTGCCACGTCACCTGCTTCAGGGCCTGCGAGAGCGGGGATGGGGACAACCGCAGGTCAGACCCATCGGTGGGACCACCCCATGCATCCCCAGCGGGTCAACACGACTCCCAGGGAGCAGCGCCCCAGCCAGAATGTCCCCATCCCCACCTTGCTGTGCTGGATGACGAGCCGGATGCCTTTGCCGTGCTCCTCGGTGGTGGCCGTCACCCACTGCACGGGCTGGACCCGCTCCTCCTCCGGTGCCTTGTAGGATTCGAGGAGCTGGTCCGTGGCCCCATAGAGCAGCTTGTCCCCGAGGCAGGGGTTCACCAGCAGCACCGACTGCTCCCTGCAGCATGGGACAAGTGTACAGGTCATGGAACCCTTCGGCAAGTCCCGTGCCACCATGGTACAGACATGCACGGGGACCCAGGGAGGGACGGGGGGATGCTGTGGGCAGCCAGGAGCTGCCGGAGACCAGGAAAAGGACAAGAAGGAGGGCGGGGGAAGCCCAATGCCCCAGGGAGGATGGTGGGGACCAACTGGTTGTTCCATAGGAGGAAGCACGAAGAATGAGGGCCACCAGAAGGATAAGGATCACCAGAAGCAGAACGAGGGCCACCAGAAGCAGAATGAGCATCACCAGAAATAGTATGAGGGCCACCAGATGAAGAATGAGGGTCAGAAGACTAATGAGGGCCACCAGAAGGAGGGCCACCAAATGAAGAATGAGGGCCACCAGAAGAATGAGGACCACCAGAAGAAGAATGAGGGCCATTAGAAGATTGAGGGCCATCACAAGGAGGACCACCAGAAGCAGAATGAGGGCCACCAGATGAAGAATGAGGGCCAGAAGAATGAGGGTCACCAGAAGAAGGATGAGGGCCACCAGAAGCGGAATGAGGGCCACCAGAGGAAGAAGGGATATCAGAAGAAGAATGAGGGCCACCAGAAGAATGAGGACGACCAGAAGCAGAATGAGGGCCACCAGAAGAAGGATGAAGGCCATCAGAAGTAGTATGAGGGCCACCAGATGAAGAATGAGGATTACCAGAAGCAGGAGGGCCACCAGAGGCAGAAGGAGGGCCACCAGAAGAAAGATGAGGGCCACCAGAAGAAGGATGAGGGCCACCAGAAGCAGAAGGCAGGCAATCAGAAGAAAGAGGGCCACCACAAGATGAATGAGGGCCACCAAACAAAGCAGGAGGCAGGGTCACAGCAAGCAGGGGAGGCTTTGCCCACCACTGCGTGGCCATCCTCGCTGCTGGGGATGCCACGAGTTTCTGACAGAGTTTGGGGGAGGAAATCCAGGAATTTCTCCAGCTCAGGGAGCTCCCAGCTGGAGGACGGTGAAGGCCACTTGGGGACACTCACACGCAGATGGCCACCAGGCAGATGGTGGGGTTGGGGTTCCAGGCCACGCTCTTCACCACACCGCCCGCGGGCAGGGTCTTCATGCAGCGAGCCGTGCACACCTCCCAGAACCGCACCGTGCCGTCGTCAGAGCCTGCGGGACACCACGGCGTGGGCTGGGACCAGGTCCCCCTCAGGGACTCTGCCCCAGGGGCTCGACTCAGCAGCACAGCGTTCGAGGCACGTCCCCATGCCAGTGGCTCGCCCCGGAGCCGGCGATTCCCCGGCAGCTTCCCCGCACAACAGCAGCTCTGGCACTGTGACGGTGAGACGTGACCAGGGGCTGCTGCCGAGAGAACACCCCCCCATCCCACTCCCTCCAGCACCGCGGCTCTGCCCGTGGTCCCCCTCCCGAGGCGCACGGCTCCCGGCACAGCTGCTGTGCTGGCCGCGTGCCCGGCTTGGCTCGGCACGGCTCAGCACGGCACGGTGCAGCCGCAATGAGCTGCAACGTGCCGGCAGCTCCCCGGGCAGGCGGGGAGGGAGCAGGTAGCCGGCAGCGCGTGCATGTCCCGGCAGGTCGGGGGTTTATTTTTAACGCCTGATCTCAGCCACTTTCCCAGCCCGGGGCCAGGAATTCCACGTTGTGCAAGCGAGCCGCCGCCGTGGCCACCGGGAGCTGGCAGGCTGGAAAACTCCAGCGCTATAAAAAGCACATGTGCCTTTTGCGGGCTGTTAAACTGCCATCTGCTCTCCATCTCCAGCCTCCGGCCGGCCGTGCCGCACTCCGCGGTTCACTCCTCCAGCCTCACTTTCTCCACTGCTGAGAGCGGGAGGGAACGCGAGGCTCCTGGGTGGGGTCCCAAGAGCTGCTGGAAAAAGCCACGGAGCCTTCGGGAGGCACCGCGCGTCCTGCAGGATGGGGGACATGGAACCACAGGATCCTCCTGGGGATGCTCCCGGGCTTCCCCCACCCATGGAGGGGGCTGGCAGGCTCCAGGTGACTGGCACCTCGCAGGAACCCCGGATTTTACATGGGCACAGGGTGGCAGCCCAGCTGTCCCCAGCCCTGCACAGGTGTGGGGTGACACCGGGACCAGTTCCAGCACTGGGACCAGCCCATCGGTGTGTCCAGGATGCTCCGGTCCGGGGAGTGGATCCTTACCTGACACCAGCCACTGCCCGCTGGGAGAGATGCTGAGGCACCGCACCAGGCTGCTGTGCCCATGGTAGACCTGGGGAGGGACAAAAGGGGGGGGGGGTGAGGGCCCCACGCAGCCCCACGGCCCCTCCAAGGGGACATCCACACCTGGCCCCTCCAAGGGGACATCCACACCCGGCCCCTCCATGGGGACATCCCCACTCTGACCTGGATTCCCCAAGGAGCAGGATGGACCTGGGGAGTCATTTTTTTCTAGATCTGTGTGCCACCGACCCCCCCCACAGAATGACCAGCCCTGGGGTTCCCACTATTTTTCCTGGGACCCCCACTCTGCCTGTCCCCAGTGGCGCGGACCCCAGCCCTGCCCACGCAGCCGTTACGGGCGGGTGGGGACATTTGTTCCCATCAGGAGCAGCTTGGGCACACCCCAGTGCCACTGTCACGCACCCCCGGCTCTGCATGTCCCCTTACCAGTGCCTGGGTGGTGGGGAAGGGCTGCAGGTCCCGCGGCTTCGGCAGCTTGGGGATCAGATCCTCCGGGTCCACGTTGACCTGCGAGAGGGAGGTGGTGAGACACGACCAGGCGGTGCCGTGGCTCCCGGCACATCTCCCGCACCAGGGCAGGCTCCGGCTGGAAAATCCAGGCTCAGAGCAAGGGGATGTCAGAGGACAGTTCTGCAAGCATGGGCATGGTCCCCGTCGCAGCTCAGGAGCTCTGCGGTGAGCTGGGATGGATGCTGAGGGTAGGAGCAGCAATTTGTGCCCCAGAGCATCGTGGTCCCCGACCAGCTGGGTGGCATTGGGGGGGTGACCAGAGGGCACCTGGATGGGGGGTGCCGGGGTAGGAGAAGCCCTCACCCGCATTTTCCTCTGGCGTGGGCAGAGGTAGAGGTCGAGGCAGCGCTCGAAGCGTTCGTGGATGAAGCGGGGGTAGGCAGGCACCGCCCGCAGGCACCGGAACTGCTGAGGCACGAAGTTCAGCTTCCTCTCGGCCGGCTCCTGCTGCTCCCACGCCAGCTTCTGCACAGAGCAGGTGAACCCCGGGTCAGGTGGGCTGGTGGGACCCCCATGGAGAGGTGCCGCTGCCCTCAGCCCCAGTGCATCCCACCCAACCCAGCAAGACCCATCCTGGAGCTGGTTTCTTACTGGGAGACACCCTTCTTTCCCCGCTCTGCCCCAGCACCCCCTGTCTGCCCCCAGCAGAGCCCCCTGCACCCTGCCACGGGTCTGCTGCCCACTTTTGCCCCCCAGCCCCTGGACTGAATGTGCCTCTGGACCCACACCAGGAGCCCCCCCAGTATCTCAGCTTGGTGGCTGCTTCATACTGTCACTCCCCCAGGAGGTCACCCCACTCCCCGGGAGGTCCCCCATTTTTTCTCTCTTTATTCCAGGTGATGAAGAACTTTTGCTTTCATTCCTCTTCACCTGGACATGATGTGGTCTCCAGGGTGACCCTCGAGGTGCAGCCCCCCCTCAGTCCCAGCACCCACAAAGCTCCCTGTGTGCCCAAGACTTTCCCCTGGAGGTCCTGGGGGGTCCTGGCCCCCCTCACCTCCTCCTCGCTGAGCAGGTACTCGGGCGGGGGGTTGTAGGACTCCTCGTGCCCAGGCAGCTTCATCTTGGGGGCCGGGACGTGCATCTTGTGACGGCCCAGGATGGAGTTGGGGTCTTCGTGAGCCCAGAGGTCGTAGTACGTGGGGGTGTCGTCCTTGGGCTTACGGGGCTTGATCCAGCCCATCTTGATGGCATGGACCAGCTTGGAGACCTGGGGGACAGGGAGGGGACAACTTCAGGAGCCCCAGGCAGGGCTTGGGGACAAGGACATACAGGATGTCAGGATGGGAAAAAATGTCACCAAAAGCAGCTTGGGGGGAGCTGCACAGGACCAGAGGACTTGGCATGGGTTTACACAAACTGCTGGAGCAAAAACACTCCTGGGACAGGGACACAGCGGGGACAGAAGGGACTAGGGGACAGGAGAGCAGTCACCAGCCTCAGCAAAGCTCGGCTTTGTGCTCCCAGCTCACCCATGGTGTCCCAGGCATCTCACCTTCTCCTTCTCAATGAGGGAGGGGATGAAGCTTCGCTTGTCGGCTGGGCGATTCGTCACCGGGTGGATCATGACCTCATGGGTGAAGAAGTCGACGGCGGGCTGGGGACACACAGACCCGTGTGGCAGCAGCGGCTGGGCTGGACCTGCCCATCCCCGGGCCAAACCCTGCACTGGGAGGGAGCGCAGAGGCTGTGCCGTGGCCATACCTCGTAGGGATCAAAGTTGACGTCCCCAAACTGCCCCTTTTGCAGACGCTGCACCAGCTCCACCTGCTCGTCCGTCAGCTTGATGTCCGCGCCCGTCATCTTGTCCTGCACCGTGCGCCTGCGGGGAACCCAACGGGAAGGGGTTGGGGATGGGGGGCAGCGTCCGGCCCCAGTGGTGGCACAAACCCCACTGCCATGGGGTAGAAGGCTCCAGGGAGACCTTCCAGCACCTTCAAGGTGCTCAAGGCCAGGCTGGATGAGGCTTTGGGCAACCTGGGCTAGTGGGAGGTGTCTCTGCCCACGGCAGGGGGTGGGACTCGATGGTCTCTAAGGTCCCTTCCCACCCAAACCCCTCTGGGATTCCATGATTCGATCCTCACCAGTAGTCAGGGTTCTCCATCTTCTCCAGGAACATGTCCAGCTCGTCCTTGTTGCGGATGGGTTTGTAGATCTTCTTGCCGTCCAGGTTGTAGCCGATGTGGGGGAAATCCTGGTACCACTCCATGGGGATGTTCCCCACCGTGTTCCGGATGTCCTGGAGGGGAGCAGACAGTGGTTTCACTTTCACCATTTCAAGCAGACGCACCCCTGGGTGCCAGGAGGATAAAAATGGGGGGGGGGGCAGGAAATCCGTGTGATGCCCGGCATCGGTGCAGCTGGAGCACGGGCAGGGGGCTGCGGGTGGCCAGCAGCGTGCAGCGGAGCACATTCAGGCGTCCACCCCGCAGACAGGAGTGCGTCTCACATTTTCCGCTCGCCGGCTGCCAGCCACTGCCTTTCTTGGCTGCCCGCACCGGCAGCAGGCAGATGTCCCCAGCACACCGGTGGCTTCGTCCCTCCCCTTGGCTCAGTGGCCTCACAGGTCCCACGGTTCTGGGGCAGGAGCAGCCCCCGGTGCCAGCCAGTGCCACTAGTATGTTTCGGAGATGCCACTGGGCTCCACGTCACCTGTCCCCAGTGCTGGCAGGGAGGAGGGACGGCTGGTCCTCATCACCTGCTTGCACAGGGACACGCAGGGATGAGCCGTCCCTGACCTGCTGTGGTCCCTGGACTGAGGGAAGCTGGGGGAGATGGAGCTGGAGGGGGGCTGGGGGAGATGGAGATGGAGGGGGGCTGGGGGAGATGGAGCTGGAGGGAGGCTGGGGG
>VZTO01003179.1:45525-55767 GCA_013400615.1 Syrrhaptes paradoxus | reverse complement strand
CCAGCCCCGGGCTCCTCGCCCGCCCCAGCCGCATCCTGCCCCCCCACGGGTCCCCCAGCCTCTCTCCACTGACCTGGCATTGCAGGATGTGGGGTCCCCCCTCCCCAATTCCAGGCATGGGGGGAGAGAGGTGTGATGGTGACCTGTGCCCTTCACACCCCACAGGCAGGGGTCATTGTGCCCCACGGCACCATCTGGTCCCCATAAACACCATCAATGCCACAGAGCCTCCCTCGGCACGGCACCGGCACCGGCAGCCCCAGGACGGCAGCGCCGGGAGGAGGCCCTGCGGCCACTCCGCACCCATCCATCACCCACCCAGCAGCCGTTGGCACAGGATGTCCGCAGCCCCCGTTGGGAACCAGCAGGAATTTTCCCCCCACAGCACCAGCAAGGGCGGGGGGGGTCCCGGGATGCTGCTGCTGCGCTCAGCTGGGAGCTGTGGGGGCACGGCCAAGACCCCTCAGATGCCAGGAGCACCCAGGACCGACCCCTAAGCTCGCGCAGACAGACCGACACGGGGATGTCTGCTCCGGAAGATCGTCCTGTGGCCGGCACCAGGGATCCATCATCCAAGGGGTCTCCGGGGGCTCTGCAGCACTGGGATGTACCAGCACAGCCCCAGGAGATGCCCAGGAGATGCTGGACGCCCACGGCTCTCGCCATGACGCCTGCATGGTGGTACCAACTCTCAGGATGTTTTGGTTTTAAACAACAGCTGCTCGCTCACCCTTCCCCCGGTGTTGTGGTTTTGCCCTGGCTGGCAGCAAAACACCCCAACAGCCGCTCACGCACCCTCCCCTTTCTTGGGGATNGAATCCTGGGCTGGGAACTGGGGCCGTGCTCCCTCCCACTGGAGGGGGGGGTCTCAGCAGAGCGGAGCAGAGGGGGAGAATCCCCTCCCTCACCCTGCTGCTCATGCTGCTGGTGACACAGCCCAGGACACGGGTGGTTTCTGAGCTGCCAGCGCACGTTGCCACGGATCGGAGCTGCTTTGCTTTCTCTGCCCTGTGCGATGCTCTCGTCAACTCAACGGACACAAAGACCTGAGCGGGGCCGGCTCTCGGCAGAGCAGGGTGAGCTGCAGCCTGCAGCTGGAGAGACACGGGCAGCGGAAAGACAACTGAGTATTTTTAACACCCCAGTCCTCCTGGAGCCTGGAAGCCCAGACTGGGTGTCTCTTCCCGAAGGCCAGCTGGGCTTTGCCAGGAGCTGCCGACTCAACGCAGGAATCCCTGGGTGCAGCTCCTGCCAGAAGCACCAGCAGCATCCCGGCAGCCCTGGAAGGATTCCTCCTCCAAGGCAAGCCCCAGGGTCCTGTGCTGGCCTGGGAGGTGCCCCAAAGCCCGGCAGGACCAACCCCCCCCACCCCATTTACTCATCCCATCCCTAGGGCTTACATACCCAGCACAGACCCCCCCAGTGACCACTGGGGAGGACACTGGGAGACCCCAACTGGGCTTCCCCCCTCTGATTATTTTGGGAGCAAACCCCAAAGCATTGATGGGCCAACAGGGAAGGCAGGATGGGGGGTCTCAGCCCCAAAAAGGATGTGTACCACGGGAGGATGGCCGGGCTGTGGGTCCCCGTGGGGCTAATTAGCAGCAGTGGGTTCCATGCCCCCCCTCCCCAGCCCCTGCAGCGCAAAGGAAGGAGCAAATTCGTCCCAGCCGAAGTTTTTTTAATGGTGTGGAAGCAGCCCAGTAGCCAGGGCCAGTTTCGCCTCCCACCCTGGCCTCCCACCCACCCACCGTGTCGTTAACACATCGCCTGCGGCGAGCCGCGTCCTCGCAGCAAGCGTGGGGGGAGGCTGGAGCCCCCGGAGCGAGGGGACTGCCGTCACTCAGCCTCACGTCTGGAAGTTGTTCTTGGATGGGTCCTGGGCATTCCTAGACGCACATTCCTGGCAGCCGGAGAGCCTCGTAGGAAAGATTCTTCTCTTGAAAATATCCGGTCCACGTGGAGAAGAAAAAGGGGACGGGGCAAGCTCAGCCCTCCCACCCCCCCCACTCAGGGTGCCCAGGGTGCCGGTGGGGTGCTGGGGACCCCGGGACAGCGGCAGAAGGACGCCTTTTGTATCCCCCGAAGTGCTGGGGAGGGCTCTGCATTCCCAGCCACAGCAGCGGGGTCCTCAAGGGGTCCAACACGAGCCCTGGGCACTGTCTGCAGGGAGAGAAGCTCCGCAGAGCCCCGGGGTGAATTTTTCTGCAGGAAAAGCAGCCCATGCACCCCAAAATCTGCAGGGCTGGGAGCTGGGGAGGTCACGGAGAGGGGGACAGGCAGATTTGGAAGGGTGCAGGCAAGCCCAGTGCCTTGGTGCGGGCAGCAGGGTGATGCAGACAGGGCTGCAGGCAGCAGGGTGATGCAGGCAGGGCTGCAGGAAGCAGCTCCTCTGTGGCAGAGCCCTGGCGTCATTGCAGGCAGCGGGGCCGAGCTGCTGGGTGATAAAGCCGTAGCAGGGGACGGATGGCAGCAGGGAATTTCAGATTCCTTGGCTGGGAGAAAGCACCTTCGCCAGGCGCTGTGGATGGGCCAGGGAGATGATGCCCAAACATCATGGAAGCTCTCCGGGAAGCCAGAAGAGCCGCAGAGGCAAGGGGATGGGATGCTGTGATCTCCAGTGCCAAATTTCTCTGCCTAATTTAAGATTTTTCGGAGTTAGTGCCAGGTCCAGTGCTCCGGTCCAGCGCAGGGCTGAGCATCACCTGCCCACAGGATTGCTCCCCATCCCAGTAGGGAACTGGAGGAGCTGGGCCGCAGGAAGAGGGATGTTGTGTCTCAGCAGGAAGGACAGCGCAGGGCAAGAGTGTGGGGATTGCGCTGGGATGGAAGGTGCTAGAGAAAAGCAGGATCATTAGCGGAGCTAAACGAAAGCAGATGCCTCCGGGAGCCTGGGTTTCCAAAGCACGCACGGTGAGCGCCCAGAGCCACGGAAGGAGGTGACAGTGGCTTGGGTTTCAGGAGCTGCTCAGCCCGCTGACGAGCAGTGGTAGCACACCAAAAAGGTGACAAACACTGGCTGGGAGTGACGACACCCCCGCGGAGCTCCTGCTGTGGGGGATGCCCCGCTTGCCACCCAAACAGAGCGGAAACCTGAGACTTCCCCAAAATTCCGGTTTCTGCCAAGTTAAAACGTTGCTTATTGACACAAAGGACATTTCTCCAGGTGCTTGGAGCTCCACAGGCTCCCTGGACCCATCCTGGGTGGGGGGTCCCAGCCCACGCCCTGGGGACAGCTCTGTGGCCTGGGATCCTGTGGGGCTTCCACGTGCCTGGACCCAGAGGAGGAGGATGATGGCCTTCAGCGGGGCCAAAGGTCCCCTGCCAGGAGCCTTTAAACCCCCCTGCAGAGCACAGAAGGGTCCATGGGGACCCCCGCTTGGCCACCCAAGCCTCTGTCCCCAAAGTCTGCTCGAGCTGATGTGCGCACGATGAGCTGGTGCAAGAGGGAGCAGGGGACAGTTTGGGGCAGGGTACAGGGACAGGTGATGAGGACAGCATACAGGGACAGGTCAGGGGAGAGGTGATGGGGACAGGTGATGGGGACAGGTTATGGGGACGGGTTATGGGAACAGATCAGGGGACAGGTTACGGTGACAGATCAGGGGACAGGTTATAGGACAAGGTCGGGGCCCAGTGATGGGGACAGGTTATGGGGACGGGTTATGGGAACAGATCAGGGGGACAGGTTATGGGGACAGGCTATGGGGACAGGTAAAAGGAGAGGAGATGGGGACAGGTTAGGGGACAGGTTATGGGACAGATCAGGGAACAAGTCAGGGGACGGGATATGGGGACAGGTTATGGGGACAGGTTACGGGGACAGGTTAGGGGACAGGTCGCAGGGGACAGGTCACCGGGGACACGTTACAGGGACAGGAGTGTGCTCTGCTCCTCTACAAGGCTGACAGGGACACACATCTCCTTTTTGACACCCGGGGAGGGAACTCAAGCAAACGAAAGCCACGGGCACGCATGGGGCAGGAGGTGTGCGGCCACAGCCCCTCAAGGGTTAATTCCTCCCGCTCTGCCCCATTAGCAGCAGCAGCAGCAGCGGGATGTCACCATGGATTGGGGATTCGGGGATTCGGGAAGGGAGGCTCTCAGGGGCTCTCTTTGAAGGGACTAAGGCTGAGCACGAGCCTGGGGGGGACACAGACATGTCCCCAACCCTGTCTCCAGCCCCCTGTCCCACACACACCACATGCACAGGGGCCAGGGGCCCCCCCTCCTATCCCATCACTTAAGAGTCCTCTAAGGACCTCCAGGACACCCCCCTCCAGACCCCACTGTCAGTGTCACTCCCCTGCCAGCGCTGTGTCGCCGCAATGCCACGCAGGTGACAGCTGCTGATGCCACACGAGCCTCCGCGTGCTGCTGCGACCGGTGCCACCGAGCACTCCCATTCTCAGAGGACCTCTGGGACCCCCCCAGACCCCACCACTGGTGCCACCACCCTGCCAGCACCGTGTCCTCCCAATGCCACGCAGGTGGCAGCCGCCGATGCAGCATGAGCCTCTGCGAGCCCGCTGCAGCCAATGCCACCAAGTGTGCCCACTCCGGCGGGTGCCACCAAGCACTCCCCTCTTCCGAGGACCTCTTGGACCCCCCCAGACCCCCACAGCCAGTGCCACCCCCCTGCCAGTGTTGTGTCCCCCTGAGACCACGCAGGTGGCAGCTGCTGATGCCACACGAGCCTCCGCGTGCCACCGCGGCCGACACCACTGTGGCCGATGCCACCGAGTGCTCCCGTCCTCGCCATGCTGCCTGCAGCCCCCCCCCAGCTCACCGGCAGGACCCCCCGGCCGAGCCCTGAAGGGTTAATCCCCGTTTTGGGCTGGCGGCTGAGCTCAGGTAGGCGTGAGCCTGGTTCCCAGTTCTGGAGCCCGGAGCTGGGGAAGGAAGGAGGGGCCTGGCTGACCACTGCCGCGCTATAAAACTCGGGCTCCTGCCACACTCGGAGCCTTAAGATGCACATGTGCGAGGAGGAGGAGAGGAAACAGGCAGCACAAGCAGCCCTGCTCGCCCACAGCCCTTAACCCCTTCTGCACACAACAACCCGGCCGGGAGCTGGGGACGGGGACCCCGTGGGACCCCCACCCAGCTGGCGCATTGCCTGGGGACAGCGACACAAACCGGGGCTCCCTGGGACCCCCGCCGAGGGCACAGCATGAGCACCTGGAGCTGAGACCGTCCGCAGCGGGAGGAGGAGGTCGGCAGCAGGCGGTGGTCCCCAAGCTGTCCCCCAGTGTCCCCTCGCCATGTCCTTTGCCATGCTGCGCTCGGCCCCCAGCCGGTACCTGTACCCCGAGATCAGCATGCTGTCGGAGGACGAGGAGAACGGCAGCGAGAGCTCCGGTTCCGACGAGAAGCCGTATCATCTGGACGCCGACGGGTACAGTATCAAAACCAGTAAACGCAGGAGCGGTAAAAAACCCAACCGGCTCAACCGGGAACCCCGGCAGCGTCACACGGCCAACGCGCGGGAGCGCGACCGTACCAACAGCGTCAACACCGCCTTCACTGCCCTCCGCACGCTCATCCCCACCGAGCCAGCTGACAGAAAGCTCTCCAAGATCGAGACCTTGAGACTGGCCTCCAGTTACATATCCCACCTGGGGAACGTGCTGCTGGTGGGGGAGGCGTGCGGGGACGGGCAGCCCTGCCACACCACCCCTGCCTTCTACCACCACGGCGGCACCGGCACCGGCGGCGGCAGCCCCCCCACGCGCGACGCCGACAACTCCCAGCCCAAACAGATCTGCACTTTCTGCCTCAGCAACCAGAGGAAGCTGGTGAGTGGCCACTCGCGGGGGCTTTGGGCTGGAGGGGAGCTGTGCCAGGGGACCCCCGGGTGTCCCCAGCCATGCTTGCATGCCGTCAGGTGGGTGCGAGCTGGGGGGAGATGATGCGGTGGGTGGGAGAGCTGGGGGAGCTCCGGTGGGAGCTGCACGGAGCCCACTGGTGAGCCCAAAACCCGGCATGGAAATTACGGTGCCTCCAAAACGCGGCATGGAAATGACGGTGCCTCCCTCCAGCACATCCAGACTTGCTGGCCAAAGCCCCCGGCAGAATTCCCCACGTCGGAATCTCACAGGCGTTCCCTGAAAGGCAAAGGGACGGGAGAAGGGGAAACCCTCCAAGGGTGAGGAGTGGATTTTACGAGCTGGAAATCAGAGGCATGGGGAAGTTAAAGAGTCTGGAAAGAGTCAGCATCTCCCCTCCGGCAGCAGACGGATGGGTGAGAGCAATTTGGGCGCAGGGCTGGCTGCAGGGGGGGCTCCCAGCCCCCCAGTGCCGGCAGTGGGTCCAGCTGGCCCCATGCACCCCGCCATGGGGCTGGGGTCCTGGTGAGCCATGCTGGGACAGAGATTTGGGGGAGCTGAGACCATCACCATGGCACGTGGGGTCCCCTTCATCACCCTGGGGACCTGCAGCTCTGCCCCATGAGCGCTCAGGGAGTGGGACGGCTGTCCCCACCAAATGAAGCTGTGACATCCCAGACAGTCCAATTCACCCAGTGTCCCCCAGTGTCCCTTTCGGGGAGCGCTCCCCTCCCAGCATCCCAGCAGGCAGCACCAGGACCAGCCCTCTGTGCCTGCCTGGCACTGGCACTGGCCAACGTTGCCCACAGCTCTGGTGGGGTGGGCACAGTGCCCACGGAGGGCGAGGGCTCTGGTGGAATGGGACACGAGCCCAGCGGCCAGACTGGGAAAATCCAGCTTTTGCTGGGGGCTGTTGGCACGAGTGTCACCAGCACGGCCCTGCCTGTCCCCATGGAGCTTGTGCGCTGGCGCGGGCAAAGTGAACCCTCCCGGAGAGCTGGGGTGGGCACGGCGGCACGGTGTGGGGCTGCAGCATTTTTCGGGGCTCTCTGGACGTACTGGGATGCTCTGGCCATGCGTGGTTGTGGGGCACTGGGACGAGGTGGCCATCGAGAGCCCCAAGCCCGGCTCAAGAAGGCTAAGCCCTGGGGAGCTGGGTTTTAAAAGCCTTTTGGTCTCCAGCACGGCATGAGGGTCCCTGGCAGGGGAGAGGTAACGGAGAGTGCGGGAGCCGAGGGGGAAGCGTCTGTGCATGGTTTGAACCCATTTAACCCGGCCGAGAAACGCCCCGAAGAGGGAGAAGTCTTTGTTAAGGATTCAAGACTCGTTAAAAAAGTCACGAGCAAAGTCCTGACAGCTTGAGTATCTCAGAGCAGGAAAACCCCGAACGCTGCTAATCCCCCTCGCGTGTCCTCTCCAGTGCACCGGAGAAAGGGATGGAGCTGGGAGTGAAAACGTCGGGAGGGTTTGCATCTGCTGGGATTTGCACTGTGAAACCTCCGGCCGTCAAAGGCGAGCACGCGGGGCTCCTTCCGCTCGGGATGGGGGGATAAGTGGCCGTAGCTTTCATGAGCAGCAGCGTGAAACTCGCTGCAAAGTGCCCTCATGCTCCAGCAAACTGCTCCAGCCGCTGTCATCCCGGTTTCCAAACAGAAGCTGCAGGTGGGGAAGCTCCTGCGGGGCTGAGCTGGAAACTCCTTCCAGTGACCAGCCTGCACGGAAAAGTCTGGTCGCAGCTTCAGAGATCGAGCATTCCCCCTCTCTTCTGCTGGTATTGACGCTTTTCCATCAATTCCGATAAATTCCTGTTGCCACTTTTGCACCAATTCTGATAAATCCCCCTTGACACTTTTGCACCAATTCCAATTTCCTGTTGCCAATTTTGCATCAATTCCGATAAATCCCCACCACCACTTTTGCATCAATACCCATTGCCACTTTTGCACCAATTCTGATAAATCCCTGTTGCCACTTTTGCATCAATTCCAATAAATCCCCATCACCAGTTTTGCACCAGTTCCAGTAAATCCCCATCATCACTTTTGTATCAATTCCCATTGCCACTTTTGCACCAATTCCGATAAATCCCCGTCACCGCTTTTGCCCCAGTTCCGATAAATCCCTGTCACCATTTTTGCACCAATTCCGATAAATCCCCGCCACCGCTTTTGCACTAGTTCCGATAAATCCTGGTCACCACTGTTGCACCAGTTCCCAGCACAGATTCTGTGCAGAAGCAAACCCCCGGCCAGGCAGGGCTGTGCCAAGGCGCATGGAAAGGACGAGCAGCGCAGGAGCCGTGGGCCAACGCCGGCCACCTCCCTTCCGGCCACTCCTCTGGATAAACCTCCCCGAGACGATCCCATCTTGTCAAAGGGGACGAGATGTTTTGGTTCGGCTCAGGAATGAGCTTCATACAGGGAAGAGACAGTGCCTAAGCAGTGTGCTCAGGGTCTGTGCTTGGGATTTTATGGCCAGATAACAACCCAATAGGTTTTATTGCGTGTTAAAGGAATAAAATAAACCATCTCCGGACGTGTGTGGTGGCTCCAGTCCTTGGAGCTGCTCTGTTTGTAGCAGAATATAAATTGTCCTGCGCTGCTGGGGGCTCAGGACAAGCCGGTGCACCCACCTCCTCGAACAGTTGGTTTGCACCACGTCTTTTTGCTCGTGATGCCATTTCATCCAATGTCACCTTGTGGTACGTGATTCTGGCCGTCTGCGGCTTTCCAGGCTTTGCCAAAGGGTAACAACCCTTGAGGGATCTCCTTCATGGTGCCCCCAGCACCGTTTGTCCCTCTGTCACTGCTCTGCCCGTCTGTTTCGCGCAGCTCCCCACAAGCAGCAGGAGACACCCCAGCCTGCCATCGCCCGCTGCGGCCGGTTTGCCAAATCCTCCTCCTTCCCAAAACGGCCTGAGACACGCTGTCTCTGCCCAGCTCCCAGCCCTTCCGCAGCCTCCGGACGTGCCAGGAGCAATGCCTCCATCCGTGCCAAGCACACTGTGTCCATCCGTGCCGGGCACGCTGTCTCCCTCCGTGCCGGGCACACCGTCTCCACCCGTACCGGGCACACCGTCTCCACCCATACCGGGCACACCGTCTCCATACCGGGCACACCATCTCCACCCGTACCCGGCACACCGTCTCCGTGCCAGGCACACTGTCTCCATCCCGAGCACCATGACTGCACCCACCTGTGACTCTGAGGGGGACACCGATGCCATGGCTCCCCTCGGTACAAGCCTGGCACCCACCAGAGAGGCAGGAGGTGGTACCCAGGGGACAGCGTGGGCAGAAGTCAGATGCCACCTTGTCCCCACGCAAGGTGGGAGTACCGGGGAAGGAATTGGGTGAGCAGGACCCGCCGCAGGGAGGGGAGAAATGGGACATAAGGCACAAGCTACTGCTGCACAGAGGCTCTTCCTAGCGACAGAGGTGACAGGAGGGAGATCGGGCAGGATGTTTGGGGTCACCGGCTGCTGTGGGCACCCCAAGGGCACCAAACCTTCTGTGAACCCTTCCCAACCGATCCTTCACCTCGAACCCTTCCCAGCGTATCCTTCCCCTCATCCCACTGTTCCTGGCCGTGCAGCACTGTGGCGGGCGAAGGGGCTGGCGCAGACGGACGCTGCGTGTCTCAGCCTCGCACCCCGGCGTCCCAAAGCACAGGGACTTTCCCAAATGGGGTTGAAACCACCAGCAGGTCCCTGGAAAGATCCTTTTTTAAGATGACGCGTGTACAGGTGTCTGCCGCCCGCCGGGGAAAGGCTGAGCTCTGCAAAAGGGGCTCCCAGTGCCCTCAGGTCTAACCAGAAGGACAAAAACCTGCATGGGGATAAGACCTGGGACTTAAGGAGGAGGCAGGTGGACACTGGGATGGTCTCCGGCATTGCTGGCTGATGCCAGTCCCAAAAACCAGCACTGGAAGAGGGGGTGCCCAGGCCACCCCATCCCTGCCAGCCCACGGAGGTGCTTGTACTTCTCTTTGGGTTTTTACTTGTCATTGTCCCCGCCAGGATGTTTCTCCTCCAGTATCAGACTGGGAGAGCTGCTGGGGGGTGGACTGGGCTTGATGAAAGCCCAGAAAGTCCCAATCCAAGCTGCTTTGGGGCTGCGGTGTCCCCTGTGTACCAACAGTCCTCGCAAAGTCCTCGTCCCCACTGCCGGCGCCGCATAGAGCTGTAACGGACCAAGGGGCAAGCAGGCTTGGGGACATGGGATGTGGGGACAGGGGTGAGGTCACCCCAAGCAGTCAGTGCCAGGATTGCACCTCAGTTCAAGTGAGGAGGGTCCAGCACCGGCCGCTCTGTTCCACTCTGCCCTATCCCTGCAGGCACCAGGTTGGGGGGGCAGGGGACCAGAGGGGTGCAGGGGACTGGGGTGTGCAGGGGATAGGAGGGGTGCAGGCAGAGGAT
>VZTO01003179.1:20299-44079 GCA_013400615.1 Syrrhaptes paradoxus | reverse complement strand
GTGGACACTGGGATGGTCTCCGGCATTGCTGGCTGATGCCAGTCCCAAAAACCAGCACTGGAAGAGGGGGTGCCCAGGCCACCCCATCCCTGCCAGCCCACGGAGGTGCTTGTGCTTCTCTTTGGGTTTTTACTTGTCATTGTCCCCGCCAGGATGTTTCTCCTCCAGTATCAGACTGGGAGAGCTGCTGGGGGGTGGACTGGGCTTGATGAAAGCCCAGAAAGTCCCAATCCAAGCTGCTTTGGGGCTGCGGTGTCCCCTGTGTACCAACAGTCCTCGCAAAGTCCTCGTCCCCACTGCCGGCGCCGCATAGAGCTGTAACGGACCAAGGGGCAAGCAGGCTTGGGGACATGGGATGTGGGGACAGGGGTGAGGTCACCCCAAGCAGTCAGTGCCAGGATTGCACCTCAGTTCAAGTGAGGAGGGTCCAGCACCGGCCGCTCTGTTCCACTCTGCCCTATCCCTGCAGGCACCAGGTTGGGGGGGCAGGGGACCAGAGGGGTGCAGGAGATTGGGGTGTGCAGGGGATCAGAGGGGTGCAGGCAGAGGATCGGAGGGGTGCAGGCAGGGGATCAGCTCCTGCATGATGCCTGCCCCAGCTGTGGGCACACGGGGTAAGCGTGGCAGGAGCCCGGCAGCAAACTCCTCCGGAGCATCTCACAAACCTGCTCTGGCCCCAAGGTAAGCGAGACGGTGTCACTGCACCAAGCAGGAGGGGACAAGGCGGGCAGCTGAGGCGCCAGGGCTGCCTGAACTCCTACCACCAGCCCCTGGGAGAGCTCAGACGGTGGGTTTGGGCAGAACCATCCGAGCCCATCACCCTGGGATTTATTGCTGCTGTGACAGAATTGCTGGCAGCCACCTCTCCTGTGGCCCCCACTGAGTGCCACGCTGGACGCGGCCGAGGGCGAGTGCCGGAAGGGCTGAGCTGTGCACTGGGTGGGAAAAATCCATCTTCACCGGGGGAAAAAATTGTCCTTGCTCCACTGCAGCTGCCCCAGGGGGTCTGTGGAGGGACCGGAGCTGCCAGACCCCCGGAGCCATCCTGTGCTCCGAGTAGCTGCTCCGCGCTCTGGCACAGGCGTGGGTGAAGCTGTGCCAGGGCTCAGCATCCCCAAACCCACAGCCCAGCCCCCCTGCCCCCACCCCAAGGAGAGCTTAGCACCCTTATCCCACCAGCTGTCCCCATGTCCCTCCTGCCACCACCCTGCCACCAAGCCACCCGCCTGGAAGTTTGGTGCATGGGGTGACATGTCAGTGGGGAGCGCTGGGATGCAGGGACGGTGACAGGGAGCAAAGGGCTCTGTGCACCCTCAAAAAACCCTTTTTCTGCAAGTGCAGAGCCACGAGCGGGCGGCACACTGCCCAGAGCCGGCAGCACGCTGCCCAGAGCCACGGGCAGAGCCCAGGAGCTCAGCACCTCGCCCCAGCACCGTCCCTCCCCTGCCCCCCCGGTATCTCTGAGATGTGGCGGCTCCGCAGCCCCCGTAATTTACTGTTGCTGCTGCACTTAATGGCAGCGGAAAGGCAAGGTGATAGGGGAAAAAATATGAGGCGGGATTTTCCGAATCCCCATTTCCTCTCCAGACAGCACAAGAACTCCTGGGGCCTGAACATCTGGGAAATTTAATTTTACCATTTCGGAGCTGAACTCCCCTTCCCCTCCCCTCCCCACCCCCGGTAACAAAGGAAGAGGCAGAGTGGGGGCCGCACGTGCGGCTGGGGGGAGGCTGCAGTGCCGCTGGCCCCATGGACCAGCCCGACCCACACCGGCGAGCCACCGGCCAGCAGAGCAAAGGTGGGACCATCACCTATCAACTGGTCCTGGGGTGGGGGGACCTGCATCCAAACTGGCCAGAGCTCAGAGGGTGACGGGTCCCATCGAACTGGAAACGGGAAGCACCAGTGGCACTGCCAGCACACGGCTGGATGGGGCACTGGGGTGCTGGTGGTGTTACTGGTGGTGGTGTTAGTGATGGTGGTGGTGGTACTGGCTGGGGCAGTGATGGTGGTGGCAGTGGTGGCAATGACGGTGCTGGTGGTAGTGGTGGCAGTCGTGGTGCTGGTGGTGCTGATGGTAACAGTGGGGGTAGTGATGGCAGTGATGGCACTGGTGGTGGCACTGATGGCACTCGTAGTGGTGGTAGTGATGGCTCTGGTAGTGGTGATAATGGTGGCAGTGATGGCTCTGGAGGTGGCAGTGATGGTGGTGGTGGTGGCAGTGACGGCACTGATGGTGGTGGCAGTGGTGGCAGTGATGGCACTGGTGGTGGTGGCAGTGGTGGCAGTGATGGCACTGGTGCTGGTGGCAGTGGTGGCACTGGTGCTGGTGGGCCTTTTCTGGTGCCCGGGGAGCAAAGCCTGACTCAGTCTGGCTGTCACTGAAGGGATGAATGTCACCTAGGGGCTGGCTGTCACCAAGGGGCTGCCCGGGAAGACCCTGTGAAGGCCTGGAAAGGTTCCTGTGAGCTGCGGATGCTGACCGGCGGACAGGGAGGGATCGGTGCCTCCAGAAGCTGGGAAGCACACACAGGTCCTGCCGCAGACGGCATGGCGGGGTGGCGGTGCCAAAGGAGGACATGCCGGGGGCACGGATGAGCCGGGGACACAGCAGAGCAGGGTGGCAGTGCCAAAGGAGGATGTGCCACGGGCATGGATGTGCTGGGGGCACGGCACGGAAGGATGGAAGTGACAAACGAGGACACGCTGGGGGGCACGGACATGCTGGTGGCACGGCACAGTGGGATGGAAGTGACAAACGAGGACACGCCAGGGGCACGGAAGGGGAAGGCACCTGCAGGATCTGGGTTTTGGGGCAGGTGCAGCTCCTGCTGACCCCTCCAGACCCCCCAAGAGACACAGAGGGATGATGGTGACACCTGGGGAAAGCTGCCCCATGGCTCCCAGGGGCTGTCAGCAGTGTGCTGGCAAAGCTCCCAGCCCCAGGTGAGGTTTTTTTAACTTGTTTTTTTCCTTCTTCTCTGCAGAGTAAAGACCGGGACAGGAAGACGGCGATTCGGAGCTAGATGATCCTTGTTTTCCGGATGGAGGAGCAGAAGGAGGAAGGATGGAAAAAGCCACACACACCAAAACCACAGCCACGGACACTCCTGCCTTCACCCTGCTGCTGGGGACAGCTGCACGGTGGCACCCCAGGGGACCCTCCCCTGACCCGGACATGCGCCTCGGGAGAGGCTGAACATCCCCCCGGCTCCAAGGGCTGATGGCAGATGGGAGGCGAACGCGGCCATGGGGACGGCAGGACTTTGCAGGACCATGGGACGGATGCCAGCTGCGCAGGGACGCTCCACATCCCGGTGAGCCCAAGGGACAACGGACCTGCTCCCAGCCCAAGGGACAAGGGACCTGCTCCGGGAGCTCCTTGGAAGGGGGGTCCCTGCCCCAGTCCGTGTGGATGCCACACGTGGCTGCTCCCCGGGGGAGAGTGGGTGCTCGGACGTGCCTGGTGCCGGGTCTGACTTGAGCGACGCTTATGGAACCCCCCTGCTGTCCCTGTCCCCGTCCAGCGCAGAGCCAGTCTCCCCCGAACTCGGAGTCCTGGGGTGCTGCGTTCGTCGAGTTTAATCAATACATGCTGGTGTTTCATGTCATTGATAATATAAAGCCTGAGCAATTTGTATAATTAAAAATGAATATGGTTCAGACTCACGGTGGGAGGTTCCTTCCTTCCACAACGCCCCAGCTCCCTCCCACAATAAATCTCTGGTTCCCCCCACACCGGTTTTAGACCCCGTTCAGTCAGCGAGCGATGGAGACGCAGCCCCAGATCTGCTCCTTGGCACCGGGCACAGCCCCTCCGCCTGCCCCCCACCCTCGGGACTGACCCCCAGCCTGGGGTCCAGGGGGGATGGACCCTTCCCGTGGGGTGCCCGGGGGCAAGCACCAACCCCCAGAACTCCAACCCAGCTGGCGGAGCCGGTAAAAAGCAGCGACGGGGTGAAAACCAGATGCTGCAGCTGAGCGGAGTTTCCTGGGGAAATAAATTACATGCAGAGGCCACGGCATCTCGGCGCTCGCCGCCGCTCCTCCCGCTCCCAGATTTCCCGGGCCCCCGGCTGCGGGGCCATGAAACGCTCCTTATGTCACCAAAACGCCGGCGCAATGTTAGAAAAAACCCAAAATGGATAAAGGTTGAGCCCTGACCCCCTGGAGCAGCTGGCGAGGGGCTGCAGGGCTGTCAGCACAGCGGTGAGCCCCCTCCTCGCTTTCCCCCCGGCTCAGGACCCTGATGGGAGGGAGCCCCGGTGCCGAAAGGCTGCTGAAATGGGGGGGTCATGGGGGTCTGGGGCTTGGAGCTCTGTGAGCAGGGCAGGAGGGACACGAGCTGTTGATTGCCCTGACCCCCCACTGAGTCCTCACTGCAGGGGGGACTTGGGGTGTTGGGGGACCCGGAGGACCCCCCAGGAGTTCTGCAGGTGGGGAGAACTGGGGGGGGGGGGGGGGGGCTGCGGAGAGTGCTGTAAGGAAAGGAGAGGAAGGAGGGAGAGCGCAGGGCATGAGGGCTGGTGCTGCTCCTCGCAAGCCCAGAGCAGACCCTGCAGCATGCGGGGGGCCACCAGACCATGGCACAGTAGCCACCAGGCAGGGGACCCAGTCTTGGTGGCTGAAATGCGCCAGGAAGCACATCCCGGCTCGGCACAGCCACTGCCCAGGGAGTTGAGACAAGGTGGGGAGTTCAAGAGGTGTTGGATGGTGTCCTGAGCCCCCCGGGGACCCCCACACCTTTTCCAAGGAGGGGGACACTGTGTCCCAAAGAGGGGAACCCTGGAGAACCCCCTCCCCTGGGACCCAGGGATGCTCCATGCCGGTCGCAGGTGTTCCCCGAAGAGAACCAAAGGCTTCTGTGATTTTCTTGGGATGAACAGACACGGAGCTGTTGGAGCGGGGCCAGAGGAGCCATGGAGATGGTGTGAGGCTGGAGCAGCGCCCGTGCGAGGACAGGCTGAGAGAGTTGGGGGTGTGCAGCCGGGAGAAGAGAAGGCTCCGGGGAGACCTTCTGGCAGAACTTCTGGGGGGCAGAACTGCAGGAAAGATGGGGAGACCCTGGCCCAGGTTGCCCAGAGCAGCTGTGGATGCCCCATCCCTGGAGGGGTTCAAGGCCAGGCTGGATGAGGCTTTGGGCAACCTGGGCTAGTGGGAGGTGTCCCTGCCCAAGGAACATGATGGTCTGGAAGGTCCCTTCCTGCCCAAACCATCCTGGGATACTCATCATATGAATTCGGAGGGCTGCTGGGGGGTCTCGGAGGGGCTAGTGACCATGCAGGGAAGGCGAGGAGGGAGCAGCAGAACTCAGGGGTGCTCGGCACTGGGAAGCCATCGACTGTCCCCAGCTGCTCCTTCCAAACCCACCAGTTGAGTGGTGGGTGGGAAAGACCTCCACCACAGGCTGGGCTGGGGCTCAGCTGTCCTGCCAGCCACAAGTCAGGCTCGGTTCCCAGCCAGGAGGGTTCCCCTGCCGCTCTGCACGGCCCTCGGATGCTTCCCCAGCGTTAACGGAGAGGAAAGAGACCGTTTCGCTCCATGCTGAATGGTTCAGAGCCGCTTCCAGCTGCTGGTTTGACACTTTTCTGGTGTTTCCCTTGCATGGAGCCTGGCTGGGTACAGGGGCTTCGCGTAAGGATTTGGAAGTGCTTGGCTTTACAGAGATGGAGATTTTTTTCTATTTTAAATTTCAACCTTAGTGGTTTTGAAGCTGGAGAAAGAGGTTTGGAAAGCCTCCCTGCCCCTCCGGCAGCGCTCAGAGGCATCCACAAGCAGCAATGGATACTGTCGGAACGAAATTTGGAGGTGTCGGGGAGGAAAACTTCGATTCAGTGGAGTCCTTTCGAGTCCTGCGGATGAGGTCGTAACACTCAACACTTCAGTGATGCTTCAACAATTCCGAGGGATGCTGCCAACTCGTCCCCACCCACACCGAGCCTGCTGCGGTCACGCAGGGACAAGGGATCGCTGCTTAAACAAACAAAACCCAGCAAGGCGCTGCAGCTTGTGCCCAGCACCATGGTGCCGCTGATCTGCAGGGTCCTGGTGCAGCCGGAGCATCCGAGCTGAAGCGAAGCCACCAAGCCACAGCTCAGCACCGCCAAGGTGCAGCAGGTCCTGGTTTTCCCCGCGGACAGCAGAAGCAGAGGGCTGGAGCTGCAACGCCCTGGCAGCCACCGCACCGCACATACCTTGGCAAGGCAGCAGCTCCGAGACGCTGCCACCGGATCCCGCCGGGTCCCTTCCAGCTGCGCATTCCTCTCCAGCGCATCACTGCAGGGCCGTGCCACTGTGGCCAAGTGCTGCTTGGGCTGGGTGGAGCAGGAAAAAAGCTCTGGAGCCGTCCGGGATGTGCTTGTGCAGGTACAGCTGCAGGAGATGTGGCTTTTCCCCGGCTCTGCGCAAAGCCAAGAGCTGCAGGTTGGGTGTGCAGCAGCCAGGTCCCTTCCCGGGGCAGATCCTCACCTCCCTGCGCTGTTCTCAACGAATGCAGGACATCCTGCAAGAGGTGGAAAGTCCCAGGAGCAGCAGAAAAGCATTCCCGGGTCAAGAAGCTGGATCTGCTCCGGTTGGTGACGGGGGGATGTCCACAGGAAGCCATGCGATGACTCTCGGCTGGGTGATGGAGCGATTTTCCATCACATATTTGCTCGGGGAAGTCACAGGTAGCTCCACGATTAGCATGCCGGCCCATGTCCAGGATGCTCTGTTGGCTTGGAGGGGATGAGATGGGCTTCAACTCCCTTCCACGGGGCTGGCAGCCCCGGTCATCACAGAGCTCCTCGGAATTCTGTCTCCATCCCAACCATTGCCTCCAGCACCAGAGACGTGTCCCGGAGCGCAGCCCCCAGCCCGCAGCCCCCATCCCACAGCCATACTGGGATCTCCAGTAGCAAAGCCCAGCTCCCACTGGCTGCAGAGGAAGGAACAGTGGGCTTTGGGGTTGGTGGGACCTTGACTTTTGGGCTGGTTGGAGCTTGACACGGGACTGCACCATGTCTTCTGCCCAGGAACCAGCTCCCATATCCCACCACGGCTTCCTGCCCCATTTCCCTGCCACCTTCCTCACCTCCAGACAGAAATTCTCATCAAATCCACAGCTGGTGGGGCGACAAGAGCCAACGAGGCTGATGCGATTCATCCAGCATGAGCAGAGCTCCGCTGAAGGCTGCTTTATGCTCCCTTAGAAGCCAAAGTCCTCCAACGCCGCACTTTCCATGCACCCAGCAGCTGTGGATGAATTTTCACGGAGATATTTCACAGCAAATCGTCCACCTTACGCCACTGGAAACAAATGCTGGCTGTATCACAGTCCTTGCAAAGGTTCTTCTGTCCGTGGAAATGTGTCGATGTGGTGCTCAGGGACTTGGTTTAGTGGGTTAGGTGGTGTGGGCTGATGGTTGGACTTGATGATCCTTGAGGTCTTCTCCAACCTTCATGATTCGATGATTCTATGGTTTCCAGCCTCCCACGGGCTTCGTACCCCCCCGAATACAGATGGTGGGGACCCAGGACACCCCAGGATGGAGCTGTGGCCAGGATCTGCCCATCGTGGCTGTACACTTGCTGGAGCAACTGGGATGTCCCAGCAAGGATCTCCAAGCCAAGAGTGGAGCCCCCGGACCCACTGCCAGCAGAGCAGCTTTGCAGGACTCGCGATGGATCCTGCGACTGGAGGGTTGGAATGGAGGACACAGGGTCTTCAGGAAGGACAGGAGGGGACTTGAGGAGTGGGTGTCACCTGTGTGTCAGTGACCAGCTGGAGGGTATGGAGATCCACCTGGGGATGGGTGAGGAGCTGATGGAGAGCTTGTGGGTCAGGATGAAAGGGAGGGCAAGGACAGGGGACATCGTAGTGGGGGTCTGCTACAGGACACCGAACCAGGAAGACCAAGCAGATAAGACCCTCTATAGACAGATGGGAGCAACCTCATGCTCACAAGCCCTGGTCCTCATGGGGGACTTCAACCACCCCAATATCTGTTGGAGAGACAACACAACTGGGCAGAAGCAAAGCAGGAGGTTTCTGGAGTGTGTTGATGATAACTTCCTTCTCCAAGTGGTAGAGGAACCAACAAGGGGAGGTGCTGTGCTGCAATTTGTTCTTGCCAACAAGGAAGGGCTGGTGGGCAATGTGGAACACAAGGGCAGCCTGGGCTGCAGTGACCATGAGATGGTAGAGCCATGGAGATGGTGCGAGGCTGGAGCAGCTCCCGTGCGAGGACAGGCTGAGAGAGTTGGGGGTGTGCAGCCTGGAGAAGAGAAGGCTCCGGGGAGACCTTCTGGAAGAACTTCCTGGGGGGCAGAACTCCAGGAAAGATGGGGAGACCCTGGCCCAGGTTGCCTAGAGAAGCTGTGAATGCCCCATCCCTGGAGGGGTTCAAGGCCAGGCTGGATGAGGCTTTGGACAACCTGGGCTAGTGGGAGTTGTCCCTGCCCATGGCAGGGGGTCGAACTTGACTTTTTAGGTCCCTTCCAGCCCAAACCCTTTTGTGATTCGATGATAAACGATTGCCCAGGGCATCACCTCTTTCCTGCCCTCCCCATGGCCTACCCAGCTGATTTATCACCATCTCCCCTCCCCGGTCCCAGACACTACTGACCCCCATGAACCAGCACGACACGAAATGCTGGAGCTCAGCTACACAAGAGATCGCCGAGGTTGAGTATCACTCCCTTGTGCAGGGGAGCTCTGGGCAAACACCCACCTTGCTGCATGGGACACAGGACTCTCAGCCCCCCCAGCAGCCCCCATGTGTCCTCACAGGCCACCGCGCTGGGGATGCGAAGTCTGCGCATGGCTCCCACCACCTTACACCCCCCAGCCCCTTCTCCGTCACCTTTTGGGAACACGTACAGCTGGCAAGCTATTAAATCCCGGAGGTGAAAACTACAGAGTAGCCAGTAAAGCCGGACGGGGGGCTCGGAGAAGAAAGGAAAAGGGTCTTTAAGCACACCTTCCTGGCAGCAGGGGAAACACAACTGCCCCGGGGCGTGCTGTAGCCCCCCGTACTGCGAGGCTGGCCAGCTGTGGGGCACAGAGAGCTTGGGGACCCCGTCCCTTCGCCTGACCCCCAGCATCACTCCTGGGCACACCTTCCCCTCGTCTGACCCCCAACCATCGTTCCCGGGCACACCTTCTCCTCGCTTGATCCCCAGCATCACTCCTGGGCACCCCTTCCCCTCGTCTGACCCCCAGCATCGCTCCTGGGCACCCTTTCCCCTTGCCCGTGTCTGCAGGGGCAGGAGAAGCTGGGAGGGAGCACAGCCCCAGTTCCCAGCCCAGGATTCCACCTCAGGTCTGGGACTGAGACCCAGACTGGCCGATGGTCTGTCCCATCCCATGCCCGGCACAGAGATGAGGGGCTGTCTGGAAGAGCTCTCCCTTGCTCTGGGTTGCCTCTCCCTGTGGATTGCAGTTTCTCAGAGTTGTCTCGGTCTCTCAGACACTCGGGCTCTTCTCTCCATTCCGAGATTGTGGTTTCAGGACTCTTCCTGCTCTGGAATATTTGGCTGGGAACAGGCTGAGCCTTGGTCATTGGGTGGTGAGCAGTGGCATTGTGTATCACCCATTTGTATATTTTTTATTATTATTATTATTATTATTATTATCAATATTATTGTAGTTCAGTTATTAAATTGTTCTTATCTCACCCCACGAGTCTCTTTTCCCTTCACCCCTGTAATTCTTTCCTTTGTCTCTGTGAGGTGGAAGGGTGAGTGAGCGGCTGTTGGGGTGTTTTGCTGCCAGCTGGGGCAAAACCATGACAATGGCCCAAGACAGCCCCAAGCAGTTGCTTCCACTCCCAGGCACACGCTGGTAATGGGAGTGAAAGGACACAACCTGTCGCTGGGGAAATCTCTGCCTGCAACAGGGCAGGACGAGGGATGAAGCATGTAAGCTCGCAGGTCCGATTTCCTCCAGGGAGATGCAGCCCACTAGCACGTGGATTTGCACACAGACGGGTTTCAGAACGAAGAGACGGGTCTTGCCACCCCAAGGATTGCTCCAGAGGCAGGAGCAGCTGTGCCTGAATGGACCTGCCCCTTCCCCAGGCCACCGTCCTTCCTCGCCTGCTCTCCTCCTCCCCGCACCCCAGTGAGAGGAGGAAAGCGCCGCTGCGGGCTCGCCGACCGCTGGGATTTTCTCCTTGCGCAGACACGCACTAACTCTGTTTACGAGCGCTCAGCCCTCAGCCCCAAGGGACAAGTGAAACGATAAAAACCCAAAAGAGCAGCAAGCCCCAACCCGCCGGCGCACACCCATGGACACAGCAGGACTCGGCTGCTCCCGCTCGGCTCCGGTGATCCATTTCTCCCTTATTCCGCACGGCTGCGGGGCTCTGGGGAACCCTCAAAACAGGAAGCCAGCGGTGTAATTTTGAAGGAAATTCTCAAAGCCAAGCCATTAAAGGGCTGCAAAGGAGGCTGCATCCAATTCGATCGGAACAGAACAAAATAAAAAACCAGCGTAATGGCAGGTTCAATATTGAGAGTAACCCAATTCCAGATTTCCTCTCCTTAATCCTCCAGGAACCCGCAGATGGCTGGGGGAGGGGGCCATGCCCGGCCGCTCTGGTGGGGACGACGCTGCCATTGCCATGTCCCACGCTGCCATTGCTACGTCCCCCCCAGACACTCTCCCCTCCATCTCTGCAGATATTTCCCTGCTGCCCCATCCCACCAGTTTGGCTAAAACCATGCTGGCCGCTCTGACAGCCCCCGTGCCAACAGCAGGGAGGGCTGCTGGGGATATGCTGAGGTGGGGAGGGCCCCAGGGGTCTGCCCCCCCAGCTGAGACCCTTCCCCAGGGCATGCTGCGGTGGGGAGAGGCTCGGCCGCCACCCTCATGCCCCACAGCAAAGCTCCGCACCCCCTGGGCTGTCACATCTCTGTCATTCACTGCACGGAGCGATGTGACCGTGCCAAAGCCCCCCAGCCACAGCGAGGGGGGCTGTGCCTCCAGAATCCCCCCCTCCCAAGGCTCCAGGACCTGGAACAGGTTTTTGGATGCTCCCAGGGCTGGGAGAGGTGGGGAAGTCGCTGCCAGCACCCAAAAGTGGTCAGCGTGACAGCACCTTGCTCCAGGACGTGTTTAAAGCATCCGTCACATCAGCGCCCTGGAATTTGGGGACGGGAGCGGGAGCCCTCGGCCCCCCAGAACGCACAGCAGGGAGTGGGACAGGCTGGGAACACACGGGGGGGACGTGCCACCCCCGCAGCCATGCTGCCAGTGGATCCCAACCTCCGGGTCCCTGAGCAGCGCCCACCATCCCCCCGCTGGCCCTCATGGGGGTCCCACGTCCGCGGCAGCCGAAATCCTGGCGCAGGCGAGCCCCTCGCTCCCGACTACCTGTCCCCAGGCTGGGGGGGAATGAGCTGCTGCGCTCACCACCTGATCCATCACAAGGTGCTCCCCGCCTGCGTCCCTGCTTAGCACCTGCGCGCCTGCCAGGAAACACGTGTGACCCCGCTGACGCGCCTCCGCAGCCCCTTTCTTCCTCTGATTTAGTTGCTGTTAGGATTTTTTTTTTTCCACCCTCCCCCTTGCTTCGCTCCGCTGCCTGCCCTCCCAGCTGAATGTTTGCCAGCTGGGACGCACCGACCCCCCTCCCCAAAACCAGGGGTAGGCGCTGCCCCGAGCCCCAACCCTGGCGTGGAGCTTCATGGGGAGCTGGGACCCCCCGAGTCCCAAATTCTGACTTTAATCCTATTCTTGGGCAGTGCATCCGTGCTCCCCATCCCCACTGATCACTCCCCGATCGTGCCACAGGATCTCCCCATCCCCACCAGTGGCCTGTGTGCCCCTTCCCCAACACCATATCCCCCCCAGCTCCCTCCCCAGCATGGGGCAGGACCCCAGGGGGCTGTGTGGGGTGCTGCAACCTCCCTCACCCCAAAGTCCAACTTTAATCCTATTCTTGGGCAGCGTGGCCACGCTCCCTATATCCGGCGATCATCCCACACGGTCTCCCCATGTGCCCCTTCCCCACCACCGTATCCCCTCCCCAGGACAGGGCAGAACCCCAGGGGTGCTGTGACCCCCCTCGCCCCCCACTCCAACTCTAATCCTACTCTTGGGCAGCGTGGCCGTGCTCCCATCCCTGGTGATCACTCCTGGATCATCCCGCACTGTTTCCCCTTCCTTGCCAGTGGCTCGCGTGGCCCCTCCCCACCGCCGCATCCCCCTCAGCCCCCTCCACAGCACAGGACAGGACCCCCAGGAATCTGGGACCCCTCTCACCCCCCACTCCAACTTTAATCCTATTCTTGGGCAGCATGGCTGCACTCCCACCCCCACCAATCGCTCCCAGATCTTGCTGCATGGTCTTCCCATCCCCACCAGTGGTCTGCGTGCCCCCTCCCCAACACCATATCCCACCCCTGGCCCCCTCCCCAGAACGGGGCAGGACCCCAGGGGGCTGTGTGGGGAGCTTGGGCCCCCCTTTCCCCCCAATTCTGATTTAATCCTATTCTTGGGCAGTGCAGCCGTGCTCCCCATCCCCAGCGATCACTCCCAGATCGTGCCACACGGTCTCCCCATCCCCACCAGTGGCCCGCATGCCCCTCTCCACCGCTGTATCGCCCCTGACCCCCTCCCCAACATGGGACATGACCCCTAGGGGGCTACACAGGGAACTGGGACCCCCCTCGCCCCAATTTTGACTCTAATCCTATTCTTGGGCAGAGTGGCCGTGCTCCCCATCCCCACCGATCACTCCCAGATCGTGCCGCATGGTCTCCCCATCCCCGCCAGTGGCCTGCGTGCCCCCTCCCCACCGCCGTATCCCCCCCCCGGCCCCCTCCCAAAGCAGCTCCAGCTGTCAATGGCTCAGATGGGAAGTGCAGGTACGCGGCTGGCTCCCTGCCCGTCTCCCCTGTGTCTGTCTGGTGAAAGAGGAAGCCAGTCCACCTCTGGAATCCTTCACTCTCTCCTCGTTGCTGCTCTCCCCGCGTCTCCCCCGGGGATTCGGGGTCAGCCTCTCTCTCTCGGTCTCTCTTTTTTCCCTTGCCCCTCTCGGATTACAATGCGTGCAGTGTTCCTTCCAAATCCCCCACCGCACGTTAATTCTGTTCCTCTGTCTCTAACTACCAAACTCGCTTTCCTGTGCCTCCTGTCTTTCCATTCCTCCTCCGCTATTTTTTATCTCTGACAAATGGAGCTCGGCAGCTCCCATCGCAGCCACCGCCGTGGGGAAGGGGCTGCGGGAGCGGCCACGGAGGAGGGTGAGGGACCGGGGAGCAGAGGTCAGGGCAAGGGATGGGGTGCAGGCACACAGGTCCCCAGTTCCGTCACCTGAATCCCAGTGCTCAAATGGGACATCCCAGAACAAAGAGCTGAGGGTCCCGGGGCTCAGAGGCCACCTGAAGCATCCCAGACCTCCCACACGCTCCAGCATCCCCACCTGCCTCAGTTTCCCTCAAAGTCGGCTCTCCTCCGAGGGCTGGGGAGGGAGTTCGTGCCCGGGAGTGTCACCCCAGGCTCCTGTTCAAGAGTTTTGCTCCTGCTCAGCAGCTGGAAGCAGGACGTAGGGACATCCAGCCCTTCTCCACGGGACAGACGGACGGACCGAGGTCTTTGTCACCTCCTCCCCAAGGCAGGGAGCAGCCATGTCCCCGCAGCCCGAGACCCAGCGCTGAGCAGCTCTGCCAGGGACCCTCAGCCCTGCTGCTCCCAGCACCAGTGTGTGACCCTGTGTCCCTGTGTCCCCAGCCTACCCCGAGCTGCTCTGCCAGGGACCCTCATCCTTGCTGCTCCCAGCACCAGTGTGTCACCCTGTATCCCTGTGTCCCCATCCCAGCCCTGGCACTGGGCAGCTCTGCCAGGGACCCTCGTCCCAGAGCACCAATGTGCCACCCTGTGTCCCCACCCTGGTCCTCCTGCGGCACAGGGGACAAGCAGCGGCTGGGCTGGGGACCTCCCTGTGACAGGGCAGTTTGGGGGGCAGCAGCCTCTGCAGCCCCACCCCCCCCGATTCACACCTAAGGGTCCCACGGGACCCTCCTCAGGATGGACGAATAACAAAGCTGAAGGAGCAAGGGGATACGGGTGGCGGAGGAGACAGCAGGATGTCACCCCTGTCACCTCCTGCTCTGGCATGGTGCAGCGGCAGCATGGAGGGGGTGCAGAGCTGGGGGGGTGATGGAGGGGGTGCAGAAGGGGGGTTGGTGGAGGGTGGGGGCTGGGATTCCCTGTGCACACACAGGAACCAGTTAAGGAGGGGGAAACACTCCCTGGCTTCCCCTGCTCGGGGTGGGGAGGAGGGGGCGAGGCTGTGGGGTGCCCTCTCCCCACTGCAGCCCCCCCGATTTATTGGGGGGGGTTGGCTTTAGTAAAGCCAGCTGCCAGTGGCCTTCCTGCCACTGCCTGTCACCCTGCTCTGCAGCTGGAGAGGCCAGGGAGGCAGCAGGGACCCCTGCAGAGCTGGGCAGGGGGTCACAGCTGGGGGCAGGAGGGGAGCAGGGCACCTCTCAGCGGTGTTCGCCGTTGGGGCAGGAGGCCACGGACACAACTTAACACATGCGAAATTCAACCTGAACTTTTACAATTTTTTTTTTTACTGTGAGGTTGGCCAAGCTCCGGCTGGGGTAGAGTCTCCAGCCTTGGAGATCTTCAGAACCTGCCTCAAGACCCAGCTCCAGCAACTCTGCCCCAGCAGGGGCTCAGAGCAGACACTCTCCAGCAGCCCCCACCATTCTGGGGTTCAGTGATGGGGGATGAAACCCCAATGGATGAGAGCTTCTCCCCCTGCAAGGATGGCAGGTTTGGGCCTGGAGCAATTTAGATGGTAATCATTAGGCTCCAGAGTAAACATGGGCTCACACCACAACGGATGGCAGCCGGTGAGTCGCTGCAGCCACACAGCTGGGATTTGCTTCACATCCAAGAGGATAAAAGACCAAAAACCTCCATAAAACAGCTGAAATATTGCCCTGGTCAGTACAGATGCGGGTCCGGGCTCTGGCCATCCCTCCAGGCATCTCTCCTCTGCCACTGGTTGGAAGTGTTTCGGGATGTGCCCGTGGGGAAGTCCAGGGACTCCCCGCCTCAACCTTTCTCACCGACAGCACGTGCCAGAAGATAAAGCTCTTGTTGGGGGGAGGCAGAAAAGAGCCTGTCCATGGCAAACGGCGTTCACCAGCCTGCCTCATCTCCAAACACAACACCAACCTCGCAGTTGCTCCTCCATGACAATCCCAGTAAGCCATGGAAGGACCAGCAGCAAAACCCGCCGTGGTGGATCGCCCCGGGATCGGCCACGGGCCACGCTCGCCCCTCTGCCAGCGGCTGCAGCGTGCGGGGGCCAGTCTCCCCCAACTCCCTCTCCACCTCCGATCTTTCCATGCTGATTTACTGCCCGCAGAAAAAAGTTTCCCACTCCGAATCCAAGATTCCTTGCGTTTTGGCTCCTGCTCCCGCAAACCCGAATCAACTGTTAATTTTGGCAAGTCCCTTTCTTTGCTCTGACCACGGTCGGACTTTTCCATTCTCAACACCTTGGGAGCCATTCCCCGGGGGGGGCACAGGCTTCCCCCTCTCATCCTGGGCACTCTGCCCTCCCTGTTACGAACCACGGACCGCGAGGACCTGCCGCTGTGGCTGCCACGAGGGCAGACACTGCCCAGAAACCCAGAGCCCCCCAGTCCCCACCCTGCCCCAGTTTACTGGTGTTTACTGGCGCGTTACTGGCAGAGCTCAGGAGAGAGCCAGGTAGGTCCGGAGAGGTCCTGCTCCGGCGGCCAGCGCCGAGCCATGGTCTTCCCTGGCCCAGTGGGCAACCACCCAGCGCGGAGCTGGGCTCGGCTCTGTGTCTGGCAGGGGAAGCCGTGGAGATCCATCAGCAGAGCTGGGGGAAGAGAAACTGGAGCAACCAGTCACTTTGTGGGGGAACTGGTGGTTAAGCAGACTTGCGAGCTGCCCCACGGACACGTCCAGCATCAACGGAGGGCGAGATGCACCCGCTGCACCCTCCGCTGCTCCTGGATGCCAAGAGCTGCAGATCCAAAAAAGTGACGGAGCCCTCATGGTGCTGTCTGGTCTCCTACTGGGGTGTCAAAGCCTGGCACTGGGATGCCAAAGCCTGGCACTGGGATGCTGAAGCCCGGTGCTGGGATGCCAAAGCCTGGCACTGGGATGCCGAAGCCTGGCACTGGGATGCCGAAGCCCGGTGCTGGGATGCTGAAGCCCAGTGCTGGGATGCCAAACCCTGGCACTGGGATGCCAAACCCTGGCACTGGGTTGCTGAAGCCTGGTGCTGGGATGCCAAAGCCTGGCAGTGGGGTGCTGAAGCTCGACGCTGGCCCGTGCACAGATTCTCTCCCCCCACAGCGAAGCGCTGCCTTCACAAGGAGCCGCCCACCTCTCGCTTCTGTGCAGAGCAGGCCCCGCTCGTTAAAGATTATGAGATGTAAAGGTAGAGCCCAGGCCCCCCCGGCCTCGGCGCCTTCCCAAGCTGGGCAGGGGGATGGGATGGACGAGGGGGACGGGGTGACCGGAGAGCAGCATCCTGGGGATGTGCAGCCCCACACTTACAAAGCACACTCTTCACATCAAGGAGTGATGGTTCCCCCTCTCTCTGAGATGTCCCTGCTGTCCCTTACACCAAGTTTCCCCTGGAGAAGGGAACAAGGCAGGCTTAGGCAGACTCCATCCTCCAGCTGGTTTTAATCATGCCCAGCAACCCCCCGCCCCCCTCGGGACCCTCTCTCCCAACCATCTGGGAGCAGAGCTAAGCCCGGATGAAAGGAAACCCTCCGTGAGCCCTCCCCACAGAATGACGGGTGGTGGGTCTGGCAGAGACGGCGGAGAGCCCCTCTCTTGCCCGGCCGCCCCCTCCAACACGCACCTGCATCCCCCCCAGCTCCCCCTCCTCGCCCGAGCCCCCGCTCCGCAACCCGAGGAAGGATTAGCTGGCGCAGCAGGAGCAGCACGCGATCCAGCACCGCTGCTCCCAGGGACCTGCCAGAAAGAAAGAGCAGAGTCTTCCATGTCAACATTCCTCCTGCTTAGGAAAACACGGCCCCGATCCCCTGAATAGCCCATTAAAGAGAGATTTCCTGCCGGGTGGTGGAGAGAAAGCAGAGGGAGGTACCACAGCCTGGCCAGCATCGGGGATGCGGGGTACAACCGACCCAGCACCACCCCATTGGGCTTCCGGGGACGGGGAGCCGCTCTGCATTGTCCATCTGGATCCAGAGGGACCTGGACAGGCTCGAGAGGTGGGGCCATGAGAACCTCATGAGGGTCCCCGAGGACAAGGGCAAGGTCCCGCATGTGGGTGGGGTCAACCCCCAGCACAGACACAGGCTGGGAGGAGAATGGATGGAGAGCAGCCCCCAGGAGAAGGACTTGGGTGTGTAGGGGGATGAGAAGCTCAACGTGACCTGGCCACGTGCGCTGGCAGCCCAGAAACCACCCGTGTCCTGGGGGCATCTCCAGCAGCGTGAGCAGCAGGGCGAGGGAGGGGATTGTCCCCCTCTGCTCCGCTCTGCTGAGACCCCCCCTGCAGTGCTGCATCCAGCTCTGGGGTCCTCAGCACAGGACAGACACGGAGCTGTTGGAGCAGGGCCAGAGGAGCCACAGAGATGGTGCGAGGCTGGAGCAGCTCCCGTGCGAGGACAGGCTGAGAGAGTTGGGGGTGTGCAGCTGGGAGAAGAGAAGGCTCCGGGGAGACCTTCTGGCAGAACTTCTGGGGGGCAGAACTGCAGGAAAGATGGGGAGACCCTGGCCTGGGTTGCCTGGAGAAGCTGTGGATGCCCCATCCCTGGAGGGGTTCAAGGCCAGGCTGGATGAGGCTTTGGGCAACCTGGGCTAGTGGGAGGTGTCCCTGCCCATGGCAGGGGGTGGCACTGGATGGGCTTTAAGGTCCCTTCCCACCCAAATCCTTCTGTGAGTTGATGATACGATTCTGTGATACGTTTTTTCTACAGCCCAGAGCCATTTCCAGTGGATGGGACTCGCGGGATTTGCACCACACGGCTCCTCCAGGGCAAAGCCCATACCCGGGAGAACCCTGGGGGGACAGAAACCCGCAGGCAGGGACTGCGATGCCACGGGTCGCTGCTTCCCGAGGTGCCCTAGGAGCCCCCCACCTCTGCCATCGACAAGCTTCAGCCATCAAGCAAAAAGCAAAACAGGCTTTAATGACCGCCAAGTCCCTCCAAAGCCAGCTCTCCGTGCATCTCCCCCCCTCCTGCTATACCAGCCCGGCTCCGAAAGGCATCCAGACCCCCGCGGCAGCCCCTCAGCCAGGCAGGAGGATCTGCACCTGGAGGGACAGGGACCCACACCTCCCGAAATCGAGTGTCTGATTGTCACCCCCCCACCCACCAAACCTGAGCAACGCGTGATGGGAAAACCTGACATGGAAGGAAAACCTGATGCTAGGAGAAGAAAGAGACGGGATGAAGGCATGCGGGGGCAGGCGGAGGAAAAGTGGGTTCGGGGGCAGTTTGCTCCCCAAAAAACAGCAGGTAGGGGGGGGGGGAGCTAGGTCCCCCAGCCTGGGCGAAGGAAAAGGGGGTCCGGGGGCACTTTGCTCCCCAAAAACCAGGAGGGAGGGGGGGGGGGAGCTAGGTCCCCCAGCCTGGGCGAAGGAAAAGGGGGTCCGGGGGCACTTTGCTCCCCAAAAACCAGGAGGGAGGGGGGGGGGGAGCTAGGTCCCCCAGCCTGGGCGAAGGAAAAGGGGGTTCAAGGACAGTTTACTCCCCAAAAACTGGTAGGCAGGGTGAGGGGAGCTGGGTCCCCCAGTCTGGGTGAAGGAAAAGGGGGTTCAGGGGCACTTTTTTCCCCAAAAACCAGTAGGCAGGGTGGAGAGAGCCGGATCCCCCAGCCTGGGTGAAGGAAAAGGGGGTCCGGGGGCACTTTACTCCCCAAAAACCAGCAGGTAGGGTGGGGGGAGCTGGGTCCCCCAGCCTGGGTGAAGGAAAAGGGGGTTCAAGGACAGTTTACTCCCCAAAAACTGGTAGGCAGGGTGAGGGGAACTGGTCCCCTAGCCTGCCGAAGGGCAGTGGCCGGCTTGCTGTCCGTGAGTGGTTTTCAAGCCACGGTGGCCATTGGGAGAGACACTTTCCTAAACAAAGAGGGATTGCTCCGGAGCTCAGGAAACATGAGAAAGAGCCGAGCTGCCAGAGCAGAGGCTGGGAGTGAGCCTCGCAGCTGGGGTGGGATGCGGAGGGAAGTGGGGGACCCACTCTGGGAGCGGGGGGCCAAGGCCAAGTCCTCTGGCAGCTGTGGGTTCGGTAGCCGGCAGAAGCCATTAACGGCGTTTGGCCACGGAGCAAAGCAACGCGTGGTTCCCGGACACACAAACAGCCGCTCGGCAGCGGCTCCGCATGCTCTAGAGTTACAGCCCGGCTCCGGAGGCGAGCGCAGGCACCGGCCGACGCTTTTCCGATCGCGCCAGATTCCCAGCGGTGCGGCTACTGCAGGGGCCGGAGAGCAGCCGACTCAGCCCGGGGGCTGGCCCCGTCCTCCCCGGATGGGGTCCGTGTTTCTGAGCCGGGAAGAATCATTACCAAGGGGTGCAGCACTCTGGATTTTGCTCTTGAGACAGCTCTTGCCTCTGCAGGGATGCTCCGGATGCAGTCAGAGCTCCTTTTCCAGGGAGGAGACCCCTCCTTCACCTCCCCAACCATCCGGAGGGATGCTGAGCCCCGGCACGGTGCGTGTGTCCCTGGGTCTGGGTTCCAGGAAGGGACACACTGCTTGACCCCCCATGTTCCCCCCAGTTACAGGCCAAAAGGTCCTTCTAAAAACTCTTCTTACTGACCACTGCACCTGGGGACAGAAGAGGGATGCCCGACAGCCCCCACAGGCTCCCAAAAACCCGGGGTTGCTCCTGGAAGCCCAACAGCACTCTTGCAGCAGAGCCAGAAAGGGCGGATTTTGCCCCATTCAATGGGTATGAGCAGAAAACATCCCCTTTGGGGAAGGCAGCCCCCCAAATTCACCTTTGTTAGTCACCCAGCCCAACAGCCAAGGTCTAGAACCTTGTCCCTGCTGGAGAGAAAAAACCTCAAATGCTGCATTTTGGGATGAAACCTGGGCCAGGGTCTTCCCATCTTTCCTGCAGTTCTGCCCCCCAGAAGTTCTGCCAGAAGGTCTCCCTGGAGCCTTCTCTTCTCCCGGCTGCACACCCCCAACTCTCTCAGCCTGTCCTCGCACGGGAGCTGCTCCAGCCTCGCACCATCTCCGTGGCTCCTCTGGCCCCGCTCCAACAGCTCCGTGTCTGTCCTGTGCTGAGGACCCCAGAGCTGGATGCATCCTTGTCTCCTGGCTAAACCGTCCCAGCCCTCAGCCTCTCCTCGTACGGAAGATGCTCTGATCCCTTCAGCACCTTGGTGGCCCTCAGCTGGACTTGCTCCAGTCCGTCTCAGTCTGTCCTGTACTGGGCAGCTGAGCACTGGACATGGTGCTCCAGGCGTGGGCTTTCAGCATCTCCACTGGATGCTAAAAACCTCAGATCAAAACCCGAGGGGGAATTTCTTATCGCTTGCTTTCGTGCTCTTGGATCAGGGCCCCATTCTCCTGGGGAACAGGACAGAAGGAGGAATCTCCCTTTCCAGCCCAGACCACAGCCACACTGAGCAGAGCAGAAGTCGCACGGGTGCCACAGCAGAACCTGCTCTGATGGCTTTGCTCTGAATTCACATTTTCACACCAGCACAATGCTGTTGCTCACCATCAGCCCACGTTCTTTGCAGGACATCACCTACCTGGCGGCAGCAGTATGTCTCGTATTATAGAATCACAGAATCACTGAGGTTGGAAAAGACCTTTAAGATCATCGAGTCCAACTGTGAACCCAACTCCCCACCAAACCCTGTCCCCAGCACCATGTACACGCATCTGTTCAGACCTTCCCAGTACGGTGACTCCCCCCAGCCCCGTCCCAGCGCTCGACAGCCCTTTTGGGGCAGGAATTTCTCCCGACACCCAACCTCAACCTCTTCTGAGGCCGGTTCCTCTCATCCCAGCGCTTGTTCCCTGGGAGCAGAGCCTGGCCCCCCCAGCTGCCCCCTCCTTTTGGGCAGCTGCAGAGTTGGGAGGTCTCCCCTCAGCCCCCTTCTCTCCAGGCTGAACCCCCCAGTGCCCTCGGCTGCTCCCCAGCAGACGGGTTCTCCAGACCCTTCCCCAGCCCCACTCCCTTCTCTGCCCACGCTCCAGCCCCAAAATGTCATTCTTGGCCCAAGGGGCCCAAAACCCAACCCAGAATTCGAGGTGCAGCTATTGGTGGCACTTGCTGTCCTGTCCCCCCCCTACACTCCTCATCCATTCCCCAAGATGTCTTTTAATAACACCCCCCTGCTCTACCCCGCGGTCACTAATAAACTCACAACGCAGGTGGCAGACAAGAGCAGACCCCCATGGGACCAGCGGGGGGTCCCAGCACCTTCCCCACGAACCCCAGACACCCCACGAACTGTCACTGCCACCCACATGCAAAATTTCCACCCAGATTTCCCTATGAAGCTCCAGCAAGAGCCGTGGGGCAGTGCCAGCGGGGTCCCCAGACTCCTGTCCCCGACACCAACCGCCCTGCCCTGCTGTGACATCGCTCCCCCGGTGCAGAGGGAAGCGAGATTTTTCGGCCAGACGCGTCTATGCTGGCAGTGACAAACCTGCTCGCTATCTTCCAGAGCTTTGCAAAGGGCTTGATCGTTTTGTTCCAGAGTTTTTCCAGGAATTGAAGTCGAGCAGTGGTTTTTTTGGACAAGTTGTGCTACTGGATAGGGATAGATGAAAAAATAAATTAAAAATCAGTGAGGCCAGGCTGTGAGACAACCCTGAGCAAGAGGAAGGAGGGACCGGAGTCGGGTCTGCAGCCGGGAGGTGCCGGAGCGGTGCCGGAGCACCCCTGCCCAAAGCCAGCACTCTCGCCACAAGGACACGGCAAAGCGGCTGAGCTAAAGCTTCCCCAAGCCTGTCCTGGATCGCCCGGGATTACGGCAGCACCTGGAGACCCAAGGCTTTATGAACCGACCTGGCTGCCTTTGAACGCGGGTTTGAATTCACCAGGTATCCACAAAGTTCCTTTCGCCACGATTTCAAAGAGACGCTGGGGGCTCGCTGCGCGCAGGTCTGCCGGAGCTGCAAATCCCTGGGATTGTCCCTCGGAGAGCTTGGATGACTTCCACGTCCCTTCCCCTCCTCCGGCGGCACTGGTGGGGGCTTCACGGCTAAAGTCCCCACCCCACAAAACCACCCAGGCCACATTTTCAACTTGTGGTTGCTACCAGTGCCCCTGTATCGTCCTTAGGCAGCATCAAGGAAGAAATCATCACCAGGGCAGCAAGGTCGACTGGCTTTTGGGGTTTTTTGTCTGTCTTGGGTTTTTTTGGATGAATTATGACCTATTTTGTCAAGGTTGCTTACTGCTGGGGAGTTTATCTTTTTTTTAAAAGCCGTCTGAGAAGAGCACTCTGCAGGCAAAGCCCAAATCATTGTTTCCATACCCTGCTCGCCCCCAGGTTGCCCATCCACACTCGGCAACAGGCGTCTGGGGAAAATCAGGATGCTCGTGCTGTTTTTCCCTTGAGTCACGCTCCTCTTCCCAACAACCCTGGCTGTCTGGCCACTTCTCCTTTCTCGCCAACTCCAAACTATCTCCTTCCTGGCCTCGGATCTAAAGTTTCAGCTACACCCAGCTGACGTGTGCTCAGAGGAATTCCCATGGGCACCGGCCACGCCGGAGCTCCCCCGGGATCCCACGTCTGGCAGGGAAATACCAGTTTGCCAAGAGCCTTCCATCCACATAGAGACACATATATACAAAAATATAAACCCCCACATTTCTGAGCGCTATCGTAGGACCCAGCAGTCACCAGAGCAAATTCAGGAATCTTCCCAAACAGCTCCCTGCCACCACCAACACAGCTGAGGCTGTAAAAGCCAAAAAAACCCACCTTGGGTGAGATGGATGCCCAAGCCCTCTCCTCACCACCCGCTCTCCTGCCTCCGTGCTGGGCAAAACCCCGCTCGGATGACCGGCACCAGGGCAGTGAGGATGCGAGGAGCAGGACATGCAGGGGCAAAAAGCACTGGACACCGTCACCAAGAGCAGAAAAGAGATTTGCAAAAGCTTTCCCTGCTGGAGACGTGTCCCTGTTAGCAAATATCAGCACCAAGCATTTGAACGGGCAGCAAAAATCTGCTTGGTACGCTAGAGCTGGAGGAAAATAATCTTTGGGCTGGAGCATTAAACCTGGCCTAACAAACCCACCCACCCCAATCCCCCGCGCCGGGCCAGCAGCCTCCGGCTTCCTCTGCACGTTCCCAAGTACCCGGAGCGGAGCCGAGCCTGATGAAGTGGGACATTGGAACTGCCGCCAGCGATTCAGCGCTGGAGATGCTCGTGTCCCCAGGTCCCTCTGCTCGCACAGGAGGGGGGCTGAGGCCAACCCCCCGAGCTCGGGGCAGTGAAGCCATGACCCCAGCACTGGGAATGCCGTGAGGGTCCTTGCCCAGAGGGAAAAGCCCCCGATTCTGGCTGAGCGCCACGCAGACAGGCTGATCCTCCCAGAGAGACGAGCTGTTGGTTGAACTGGGACCAGGAGCGCTGGCTGCCCGGCGGGGAGGCTCTGCCAGCGCGGGGAAGTGGAGGAGAAGAGTCACTGGGCAAAGGCGGGGGGGCACGGTGCTCCTGATGTCCCCACAGGGATGGACAGCAAGGGGGCTGGAGCAGGGCACTGCGGGGAGACAGAGCGCAGCACCAATGGGCCCAGTTACAGGTTTTGGGGGTCTCTGGTGTGAGTCACGGAATCACAGGATGGTC
>VZTO01003179.1:0-13648 GCA_013400615.1 Syrrhaptes paradoxus | reverse complement strand
GAGCACACGGCAGAGACCGGCCCGGGCGCACGGCCAGGCTGAGCGCCGGCAGCTGCCAAGTGAGCAGGAGCACAGCTAGGAGAAATTGAGTCTGTGCTAAACACAGGGGCATAGCAGGTCTGAGCCATTATTCTTTATTAAAGAGCCCCGAAGCCCACGCACAGGCGGAGGGGGAGAGCGCACAAGCTCCCAGCCAGTCGCGGGCGGGTGACTGACAGCCGGCGCAGCGGTGGCACATCCCGGCGCAGCGGTGGCACCGGATATTTTTTCAAACTGCAGCTGGTTTAGGGAGCGATCCTACGGGTGCTGCTGGGAGTGGAGTGAGAGGGCAGGCTTCTGGGGGCTGGTTAGAGGTTTGCAAAGGGGTATTGAGGAGTGTGAAGGTGGGGCACCCACCCACTGCACCCGGAGGTGCACCCAGGGTGCTCCCGGAGAAGAAGGAGCCAGAGGGGTCAGGGATGCTCTCCTATCACAGTACCTGACGGCTGGAGCTCGCTGCCGCAAAACACCGAGGGATGAATGTGCTCAGGGGGGTTATTGCCCATCAATCACATTTCCAGCTGCTGCCATCAAAAATAACGATCGCGTTGGAGGTAATTAACATGGAAATAGATACAGGCAGGGAGAACAAGGCTTAATCTCAACCCAGATGCTCCCAAATCTCTTGTGTGCTGCCCCAGAGCCCCTGGCAGTGAGCAGAGCCCAGGGATGATCTGCTCCCGCAGGTCTGCGCTGTGCCCCCCCCGCGGACGAGGGCTGGGACCCCCAATCCCGCAGGAAAGTGGGGTGCTGCAGCCACACCAACTCTCCCTGCTCCGCTCTCAAGATGCCAGTTCAGGTTCCAGAGCATTGCCTCTCACGGAAGGGTGGATCTGAACCATCCACCCCCAACAACCACAGACCCAGGAGGTGTTCCACCCCAAACCCATAGTCCCAGGGCAAAACACCGAAGCAACACACCCATGCGAGGCTGGCGGCACAGTCAGCAGCAGTGGGATGGTGCTGTGCACCCTCCAAAGCCCAATTCTGCACCAAACCACCCCAAAACACACAGCCAGCTCATGGATCAGCTGCCTTTGGACATGGGATGAGCAAGGGGGTACCAAAGTGCCCCCCAGCACTGAAACCGGCTGCCACTGCCCCCACCCCAGCAAACCATGGGCTGCAGGGGCTCCCTCCCAGCTGGTGCCAATAACCCAGTGGAATGGAAGCACGCATCTTCCGTGCCCTCCTAAAGAGCGATGCACTAAAGCATCACGTTTAATCAAGGCTTTAATTGGGATGAGGCTATGTATTAATTGGGATGGGGCTACATATTAATTGAGATGAGGCCACACATTAATTGGGAGGAGGCTACACTGCAAGCTGGGTCTCACCAACAAAAAAAAGACAATGAAAAATTTAAAAAAAACAACATAGAGATCCTATTTGCAGCAAGAAAGTGGTTTCCTGCTCCTGCAGATCAGGGGGATGCTGCTGTCCCCTGCCAGCGCTTCAGGGTGACCGAGACACAAAGCAAGAGCCACGATGGTCCTCGTGGAGAGGAGCACAAAGCCTCCAGTGTGTGCATGGCAGCCGCAGGAAGCAGAAGCATCAGGGTTCTTATGGAAGAGAGATAAATACAATTACAGAGGGAGGGCGGGGGGCTGGGAATGGGGAACAAGGAACAAAGCCACTGGAAGCTGCTCTGATGTCAACAGGTTCTGAATGAGCGCTCCCCCCACCGGGGCCCTGCCGCAGGACCAGCTGGGGAGAGAGAGACCTTCCACTCCTGCATGAAAGGGTTGGGTGGTTTTTTTTTTCCTGGGTTATGCTGGAGACATTACACAAGTGTATGTTTTCTATAGTCATATATTTCCCCCCCCCTCCTCTAAATCTCTATTCCAGACCCGGGAGCAGGGACTGCCGGCAGCTCTAGCGTTAGCCCAGGTGGGCCTCTAACATCCAACCTTTCGAGCCCTCGCTGGACCAGAAAGGCCGGCAGGCACCCAATCCTCCCCCTCTCCTCCGCCGGGACTGAAAACAGGAACCGACGCATCCCTCAAAGCCGCAGGAAACGCCAGCCCAGACCCTTTGAACCGTCAGCGATGCCAAAGAGCTCTCCCGAAGCTGGGGGTGCAGCCAGGAGTCCCGCTCATGTCCCCATCCCGAGCCCTGGGTGCTATTCTGCTGTTTTTCCCGGCGTCCCCCCCATACCCACAGCCGTTCCATGCTGGCCGGGTGCCCCACGGAGCTGTCGCAGCTCCAAGAGCTTGCGGGAGGCACCGGCTGGCTCCTCACCTGCCCGCTCAAGTAGGATGTTCTGGGCTCTGTTATTTCTCAGCAGTTTCGGAGGAGACAGCCTGGAATATTCCACCTCGCCGGCGCCCGGAGGCTTCTCCAAGCACTTGTCCAAGTCATGTCTGAAGCTACCCAGTACCCTTTGCAGGTGACCCCAAATCCCAGCAAGAAGGGATCCAGATCCAACCGCCCCCGCAGCCCTTGGCAATCCCTCCATCCCGACCTCGGGGCTCTACCGAAACAGCTGATCGACGCCAATCGCATTAATTGATTTAGCAGACGATTAAGAAAGGCAACGATGTTTGTCTGGAACAACCAAACCCTAGGGGCACTTCACGGCCGAGATCCCACCACCTTCCACTGAGTGGTTTCCAATCTTTTCAATGCACGAGACTCGGAGAGGTTCCCTCCAAGAGCGGGGCAGAACCCCTGGACAGCGAACGCAACGCCACAGCCCCAGGTGAGGCTCGGTCACCTCTTAAAAGGCTGAAAAAACCCTCTCCTGACCCTGGGTTGACAGCCCCAGCTCTGGTTTGGCAAACACAGCATTTGTGTGACTTCTTGGAAGGGAGGTCCTGCCCATCCGGGAAGCACTGTCCCCTCCATGGTGGAGGTGACATTCCCTTCGGCTGTCCCCAATGCTCCAAGCGGCACAGCCGAGCACCATACCCTCCCTACAAGCCTCCTCACCAGCCCCAACCTGGCACCTCTGGGCTGCTGTGCACAAGCAGCAGAGAGCTGTCGGGCGATTCTCTTTCGGGGACAACGTTGCTCAACCCTATTCCCCTCCCTTTGAGTTCGCAGAGAGGGAAATCCATCACCCCTACCCCACATATAAAAAGAAGTTGCAATGGATCCTACCTCTTCATCCGAGCTGTCGTCTTCGTATTCATTTTGCACAAGCAGATCCTCGTTTTCCTTCAGTGCTGAATCATCCTCCAAGAGTTTGTTCTTCCTGGGAGCGCCTTTGTCCTGAAAGAAAGAAAAAAAAACGTTTAGTAAGATCCCATCGCGTGAATCTTTGCGTTTTTGTGTTCAATACACCAGAGACACTGGCTGGGCAACGAAATCTGAAGCTGCCACCAACATTTTGTCTGCTTCCAGGTCCACGGCCCCCACACAGCACTTCATACCCCAACCTGAATTCTTCTCCCTTTGCAGCTCCCACAGTCCAGCCACCTCCCAGAGCCATCTCAAGACCCTCTGTCCCTCTTTTCCCCAGAGCTCCATGCCACTGAGACCATGCAAAGACCCAACCAGGCCAGAAGTTGCAACAACCCAACCTGCGAGGACAGGCGGCACAGAGAAGGGATTTCCCAGCAACTCTGCTCCCTCCAGGCATCACACAGAACACAAACCACTGAGGATGAGCTGCCAGCGCAGCTCCAGGCTCAGGAGGCAGGGACTGCATCCAAAACCACACAAATTCAGGTGGTGGAAACAGAAAAAATATACTTCCAGAGGTGGAAATGACCTTTGGAGGTCCCTAGTCCAACCTCCCACTCAAAGCAAAACCAGTTTCAAAGTCAGATCAGGACGCTTGGGATGTTGCCTGGCCAAGTTTTGAGTATTTCCAAGGATGGAGATATTGCCACCTCTCTGGGAACTCTCTCCTTACATTCAACCAGAATCTTCCTTGTCCCCACTGCCTCTCCTCCTGTCCCCAGGCATGGCGAGAGCCCGGCTCCATCCCCTCCGCAGCCCTCACGCAGCTGTGGACAGCAATGGGATCCCCCTTTGCCTCTTCTCCCACCTTGGAGCCCCTCCTGGTGTCCCATGCTCCAGCCCCAGCCATCTCTGTGCCCTGCACTGGTCTCATTCCTGTCTGTCACTGGGGACCCCCAGACTGGACCCCAAGCCCAGATGGGTCCCAAGCCCCAGCGAGAGGTGAAGGACCCCATCCCTGGCCCTGCCAGCTGTGCTCCTGCCAGCGCAGCCCAAGATGTGGTTGGTCGATGTTGAAGAGGACCCACAGACCCCCAGGCTGTCCCCTGGACACCTCCCCAGGTCCCTTCCTCCAGAGCTACCCCCTATTGTGCGGGGTTATTGCATCCCAAGTGCAGGACTTCATGTTTATCATCCCTGAACTTCATAAGGTACCCATCAGCCATCTTCTCCAGCCCGTCAAGGTCTCTCTGAACAGCAGACCTGCCCCCCAGCAGACCCCTAAGCCTCCTTTCTCAAGAAGAGACCCAGCAGCACCTTCTCTCTATGTGGAAGGACAAATTTTTAGTGCCTACCATGATCCTGTCTCAAGGGCAGGCTCTTCCCAGCGCTCAGCTTCAGCAAGGGTCCTACCTACCAACAGCTCCACCACATCTGCACTCAGATTCTAGAGCTGCCGGACAAAGTGTTGGAGACCAGGTAAAGCACACAACCCTCTCACCTCCAAACTTTGAAATTAATGTTTGGTTTCAAAGCGATGCGCACACTTGGAGCCACTCTGAACCCCAAATGGAAGAGACCTGGGTAGAGAACAGGGCAGGAACAGGCTGCAGCTGGAACCCCAAGGTGGCAACGTCACCGTGACGGAGACTCACACCACACCTGCATCCACACCATGCCAGATGCCTCCAGTCGAGGTTACCCAGCAGGAGCAGCGGGACCAGGGGATATTCCTTGGGTCCCACTGGTTATTCCTTGTGGGAATCCTTGGGTTATCCCCAATTTATTTCCACGCCAGACCCACGGTGGACAGGACATCTCCTGCCCCAAAGCAGAGCCTATCCCATCGCAGAGCCCATGGGCTACATGTTCTGCTCCCGGCGAGAGACGAGGCACGGGGCATGCCTCGGGCAGGAGGTAATTCCCTGCTCAGACACGGGTAATGAGACAGCACCGAGCATCAGACTTCGCCCACTCTCTGACCTGTTGTGTGGGTGCCGAAAAAGCTCCGGCTCCTTCCCTGGAAAAGAGATTCTCTCTCCCCCCGCTCCGTCACCACTCAGAGTAGGGGTAGGGGGAGAACGGGGACCCTGGTTAGATCGGGTTTACGGGAGGATTCAGTGAAATAATCGGAAAAACAGCCCCAGAAAACGTCCCTCGTGGGAGCAGTAAAATCCGCACAGTGTGTGATCACCTTCTGTTGTACGTACACACCAGCGCCGCTCCCCCGAGCCGCGGGGAGAGGGGTGGGAGAGAGCCTGGAAAATACTGGGCCGGCAAGAGGATGAGATTACTGCAAAAACAAAAGGCTTTATTAAAAAATTTTTAAAAAGGGAGATTGGAGATAAGTTTTATTCCAGGCTTTTGGCGCTACAATGGCTTTGGACTTGGAGTTTCTATCTTTCCCTCGTTTCCCTCCTCTCTCTGCTGCCACAATGAGACCAGAGAAGGACCCAGGACCACAAATCTGGGTTGCTGGTCATGTCCTCGAGAGCAAAGGTGGCACCAGGAGATGGCACACTGTCACTCCAGCACTCCTGCTCTTACTCCAGTGATGCTCAGCCTCCCAGTTCGCACAGTCAGGAAGAAAACCAGAGGCCCGTGGTCTCCCCAGGTCCTGAGTTTACTCCGAGAGCTGGCACAAGCCAGAATCTCCCCGGGATTCTTGCATGAGATCTGCAAAGCAAAGCAGGCTCCAGCACCGGGAGATCAGCCTGGCAGGTTCAAACCGTGCAGGAAAGCTTCACCAGGAAAATGAGAGAGCCCCCAGCTAGGACATCGATCACCTACCCAGCACCCTGTAATACCTGACTGAAGCCCAGCTGGGGAACAGTGAACATGTACTGAACACTAAAACCAAAAATAAAGTCTGTTTGAAGCAGACAGGGTTTTAAGACAGCTTCAGGAGAAGCAAAAGGAACAAAGGGGACAGCAGAGCCAGTGGCTGGGGAATACAGTCGCTGTTCACACCTCTCTGCATCTTCCAGGGACATTTACCTTCACACATAAGGGCTCTTCCCCCCCAAGCTGGGTATCAGTCTGCCTGGACCAGGCTGGTCTCTTGGCCTTGCAGGGCTGCGTTCAGAGGCAGGAGCAAAGTCCAGGGTTTGCTCGGCCCAGGCAGCCCCTGCAGAAAGGTTGGTTCCACCAGAGGGCGGCAGAAATGCTGCAAAACCCCATAAACCCCCCCAAAACCATGCCACCAGCATCCCCACCAAAGCAGCTGCCAGGGCTAGTGGATGAGGACAGCCTGGTGTCCCCCCTGGCATCCCTAGCTAGTGGGGGTCCAGGAGGGACCTGGACAGGCTGGAGAGGTGGAGCCACCAAACCTCACGGAGTTCAACAAGGGCAAAGTCCTGCACGTGGTCAGGGCAACCCCAGTCCAGACACAGGCTGGGGGAGAATGGACGGAGAGCAGCCCCCAGGAGGACTTGGGTGTGTTGGGGGNAGGACAGGCTGAGAGAGTTGGGGGTGTGCAGCCGGGAGAAGAGAAGGCTCCGGGGAGACCTTCTGGCAGAACTTCTGGGGGGCAGAACTGCAGGAAAGATGGGGAGACTCTGGCCCGGGTTGCCCAGAGCAGCTGTGGATGCCCCATCCCTGGAGGGGTTCAAGGTCAGGCTGGATGAGGCTTTGGGCAACCTGGGCTAGTGGGAGGTGTTCCCTAGAAAAAAAATTATTAATCTAAACTAAAACACACACCAGACAGGCAAAAAGAAGAGGGAGAATACCCCCATCAGCCTTTGAGGAGAGGCACATCCTCAGAGCCATGAAAAAGGCGTGTGGGGTGGCAGGAAAACTCTGCTCAGACACAAGCACCATGCAGCTTGAGCCTCTCCGCGTCTTGGCCAAAGTGACAGCTTTCAGGCACAGGCAGAGCTGGCTCTCCCCAGTTACACTGCAAAAAACCCATCACATACCTGACTGCAAAGAGTCTTATGCAAGCAAAGACACTCAGGAGAGGCTGTAAGTCAAGCTATAAATTAGAGAAAGGAAAGATGCTTTCCGGAACACAGGTGTGAAAGCAGAGCAGAACTGAAGCCTTGTCTTATCCCAAAAGCTCTTCCAAGTCCTCCCACTAGATAAACTGGTGTACTAAAAGATACCACCTCTGCCTACACCAGTCCCGCTTATTTCCTTAAGCTCTCGCTGGTATGACATCCAGACTGGAAGGCTGGCTCAGCAGACCATTCAGCAGCTGCCTGAATCAGCAAGAGAAGCATCCCCCACCACATTTGCTGGTCAGGGGAACAAGCATCAGAGCACATTAACAGCCCCGTTAGATCCTCCTTTTCCTCCCCCAGCCAGGAGCCACCGGCAGCTGGATGAAAACATCAGTAGCTCCTTTGGCTCTCCTTCCCCTCAGCGAAACCTGCGTGCCTCCCACCGTACAGCTCTCAAAGCGCTCCCACGCTGTTCCTGTTGGTTGTGGAGAAAAGATCAGACACTCCTGGCTTGCGATTCTCCAGCAGGAAGGGAGAAAGGTCTCTGCTGTCCCGGAACAGCAGGGCAGAGTTTCCTCGGCAGGGCTGCAGAGGCAGGAAAGCTGGAGGAAGGTGATGCACTAGCCGGGCGCCACTGCTGCAAAGTCAAGAGCTGGGTTACGAGGAGCTGAAGAGGCAAGGGGGAGGACAGGCAGCAGCAGGACCAGACGTGCCAGGGCTGGAACAAACAGAAAACAGACCCAAAGGTGGCAGCAGCTCTGGAGAAGATGGGTTTGAGAACATGGGCTTATGTGAGCCAAAGCAACCATCCCTCGTGTTCAGGAGAGTTGTTGCAAGATTTTTTCCCTCAGCTTTACCAAGCTGCTGGGATGTGCACACAAGTCACTGGAGAATTTTGCCCACCGGTGCCAAGCGCAGACTTTGCTAAGATCAGAGGGTCACGGTGGGGAAAAGCAAGCAGTCGACACACACACTGTCCTGGGTTCAGCTGAGACAGAGTTCACTTTCTTCATAACAGCTAGCGAGAGGTTGTGTTTTGGATTTGTGCTCAGAAGAAAGCTGATTAAAAGTGATGTTTACGCGGCCGACAAGGTCTTTCAGCTTCTCTGCTGTCCACAAACAGGAGAAGCTGGGAGGGAGCACAGCCCCAGTTACTAGCCCAAGATTTGATCTTAGGTTTGGGATTGAGACCCAGAGTGGCCAATAATCTATTCCATAACATACACGTCATGCCTAGTATATAGGTGAGGACCCCCCGGAAGATCGGCCCTTTTTGGTTCCAGATCTCTTTTGCTCCGGGTCATCTCGCTCCAGGTGGTCACTCTCCCAAATCCTTCTGCCCCCAAGGGTCAGCTCTCGGTCTGGGATGCTCGGACTGTTATCTCCGTTCCGTGAGTATGGTTTCAGGACTCTCCCTGCTCCAGGATCGTTAGCTGGGAACAGGCTGAGCCTTGGTCATCGGGTGGGGGGAGCAGTATCACTGCGTGTCACCCATTTGTATATAGTATTATTTTCAATATTACTGTAGTTGTGTTATTACATTGTTCTTATCTCAACCCACAAGCCCTTTTTTCCCTTCACCCCTTTAATTCTCTCCCACATCCTCAGGAGAGGGGAGAGTGAGTGAACCAGTTGTGTGGGGTTGGCTCCCAGACAAGGGCAAACCCATCACACACACACACCCCAGCTCTTCCCTTGCTACAGCGAGATGGTTCTCGGAGCAAATATTGCCCGTTGCTCTGCTCACCCTGGGAGGCACAACACATGGAAAGACAATCCCAAAAGGAGGAGCAGTGATCTAGCTTGCGATGGGGCTAGAAATGGGATTCCCAAGTTCACAGCCCTGGAGCTACAGTGTGCCTGTGTGGGCTCTTCTCTGCCACCGGTCCTTCCTCACCGCAACGTGCGTGAACACCAACCTGCAGCACATCCATCTGTCCCAGCGCCTCTGCACTGTGGATTTAGGGACAAACACCACGTGTGATCAGCAGAGAGGAGCTGGTCACAGTGCTGCAGCCCAGCGCCCTGCGAGGATGCTCCGAGCTCTGCATCCCAACGGACAAGAGCAGGACAAGCTCTCCGGGCGCAATCCCTGTGGGAAGGGAAGAGTTAAGCGTCTCTCCCTGATGCCTACACCCTGCTAAGGGCAAACTTCCTCCAGGGGCTGGGTGCCACAGCAGGGACTGTGTGACAGCAGCACTGAAGGGGTTTCCTGGATTCTAAAAGCAGCAAATAAACATTTCAGCCCAGCCTGCAACTGCAGGCCACCGGGCTTTTCCCCGGGGAAGGAGTCGGACGGCTCAGCTCAGCACCGGGGCTGCCAAGGAAGAAAGCACAGCTTGTCAGAATGCTGGAAGTCATTAAGAGGAAATCTAATCCGACAAGGACAGCCTAATATTTACACAGCCCCGCAAGCTGGAGAGGCACTAAGAGCGGGGCTTTGCAATCTGCTGACAGGCAGGTGGTGGAAGCTGTGGCCTTTCTCGCTCCCGGATCCCGGAGGGAGCTGGGACAGCACAACTCAGTTCAGCACCTCGCTGCTCCGACCGGATTAACACTTCTGCACAGGCTGGGGTGCCGGCGCTGGCTCGCAGCTCAGCCCCTCACTCTTCTGTCCTCAAGAGAGGCTGCCTTTACTCTTCTTCAGGGTTTTTTAAGCCCCAAAGTCAAGACTTCTTACATTCCAGCTTCCTAAAAGCATCTGCTCATAGAGAGCTGCAGAAAAGCCCCAGGATGGCGAGGAGCAGCACAGCTCCAGGAGGCACCTCCAAGGCCCACCACCATCTACGCTTGAATTCTGCAGAGACTAACAAATCCTAAATTGTTTTGTGTTTCATCATCTCAGGAGGCACCAGTCTTCCCATTCCCTCTCTAGGCTGGTCAAATATGGTCACAAACCAGGATACCTCACAAGGTAAAAATACAAACCTCTGGCAAGAGTGTTCCAAACACCAAAGTGCTCAGAGAGCAACAACACCTCCCCCGTATCAGAAAGATTTCTCTCTTGCCAGAGCTGCTGCTTCCACAGATGGAGCAGGACAGAGGAAGAGCATCAGCTTGGCTTCAGCACCCTCCGCATCCCTGGTGTTCACCAAGAGAGTATCACAAGTTTTATGGAAGCCGTGAGACACCACGATTAAAGGAGCCAGTCGGAACAGAATCGCAGCCCCTCGCTGTGAGGTGTGACATTAGCAGCGTCCTCTCCGTCCATGGGTCACAGCTCCCAGCCCTTCCTGGAGCCCCAGCCGGGAGGACCACGATGCTGAGTCTCCAGAAAAGCTCTGGCAACCTGAGCAAGTGAGGCTCCTCGCTGTCTGGTCTCTCTGCAGGAAACCTCAGAGTAATCCCAGAACATCTGCAAGCTTCCCTTCCCGTCTCCATCCACACGCCATCCTTCCCCAGCAACTCCCTGATGCTGTCTGCATTTCTCTGGCAGAGCAGGAGACGCTCTGGGTGATTCCAAGCGCTGATGCACGTTGCTCTCCTGCGCGTGGTCCAGAAGCCTCTGGAAGGAGCAGCTTGGGAATCCTCCCCAACCTTGAGGAGCTTACTGGACAGCCAGAAGGTACCGAGAGCAGGAGACCCAGGAGATGCACAAAACCCTCCAAAAAAGTCCCAGAGCCTGGTTCAAGTGACGTGCACAGTGCCAGGCAGAGAACAAAGTCGTCTTCAACATCAAGGCTGAGCATCCCACGAGGAGGAGCAGGAGGTTTCTCCAGCACCAGCTCCAGCATCACGCTGCCGGCAAGGCACAAACAAAGCTGGAGCAAACCAGCATCAGCTGAGAGGTGTAAAAGCAGGTTCAAAGGGAATTCCAACAAGACAGAACAAGGTCTTCAGTTCTGAAAACCAGGGCCAGCAAGACGGCCGTCCAGGTTAGAATCAGAGCACTCAGAAAAACATGCATGGGGACACTAAAAAATCAGGTCTGAGTCTCTAGGAGGGGGCAAGCTGATCCGGCAGGTCTGGTCGTTACCCTCCTGCCCTCGTCTTGCTGCTCCCGGTGTGCTGTTCGGCTCCTGACATGCTCCCCAAGGAGCTGATTCGACTGGCGAGGAAGAGGCGAGGAAGAGGCAGCTCTTGGTCACACCACCAAGGTGACCTGGCTCCAGGAAGGATCTTCCAAGCCAGAGCAGCACCAGAAGGAGAGGACAAGGCTGAGATGGGGAACATCCCCGCTCTGGCAGCCCCTCACTGCGAAGCTCTTTCACCTGCTGTGAAAACACAGCTCCGGAGAAGCTGCCCAGGAGGGTCCGCACTCTGTCTTCACACTTTATTACCCAACCGCGAGGAGCAGGAGGAGCTGGGGGCTGTCACCGCCACGCTTCATAACAGCAGCTCCGCATGACGGCAGCGTTTGGCGCTTCCACGTTGTGTCCCCAGCAGAGCTCTGCTGGATCAGAAATGAACACTGGATAATTCACAACATATTTTAAGCTTAGGGCTAAAAATCAATTAAATTTCCAAGAATGAACTAAACAAAAGCAGAAGAGACCGGCCTCTGGAGATCCCTGTCCACAGGCAGACTCCAAATCACCACTCAGCAACACTCCCCGAGGGGCAAAATCACCATACCGACCTAGCGAACAAAAAAGACACCTAAGAAGGGACTGGAAACGCTTGAGTAAGCATTAAAATCCCCTCCAAAGGAGCAGGAATGAGTCCCCCACTGCTGATGGTTTCTTCTCTCCCCAGGGTTAAACCCCCGCAAAATCTCCCCGAAGCATTTTAGGGGCACAGGCCTGGGGAGCAGCGTTCTCTGCTCCCTTAGAGGGAACGTGGCCCAGAGGAGATCCCGACAAGCAGCCAAAGCCATGGATTAATATCAAGAATGCTCAGAGCCTGCGGTTCTTTCTGGAGTGTTTTACTTCTCCTTTTTGGAGTCCTGTAACCAAGAACCTGACAACTCTGCTCTGCCAGAATAAAAACTCATTCGGCAGCAGCTGAAGACTGGTGTCATGGTTTTGCACCCAGCTGGCAGCAAAACACCCCAACAGCCACTCAATCGTCCCTCCCCCTCCTGCAGATGGGGAGCGAATTAAAGGGGTGAAGGGAAAGAGAACTCAGAGGTTGAGATAAGAACAATTTAAGAGCTAAACTACAACAATAATCATGAGAATACTAATAATATATACAAATATACAAATGAGTGACATACAGTGACACTGCTCACCACCCAATGACCAAGGCTCAGCCCTTTCCCGGCCAATGATCCCGGAGCAGGGAGAGTCCCAAAACTGCAATCCCAGAATGGAGAGAAGAGCCCGAGCATCCAAGAGACCAAGACGACCCCAAAAGAGGGGCAACCTGGAAGGAGAGACAACCCAGAGCAAGGGAGAACTCCTTCAGACAGCTCCTCATCTCTATGCCGGACATGGGATGGAACAGACCATCAGCCAGTTTGGATCGCAGTCCCAAACCTGAGGTGGAATCCTGGGCTGGGAACTGGGGCTGTGCTCCCTCCCAGCTTTTCCTGCCCCTGCAGACACAGGCAGAGCAGAGAAGCTGGAAAGTCCTTGAGTGTCCTGGCAGCAGCTCTGCCCATCGGTGTGTGATCAGCTTCTCTTCAGCACAAACCCCAACAGCCTCACACCCTCTGCTGTGATGAGAGTTAGACCCATCCCAGCTGGAACCAGGACAGCTGTTTAGGGTTTGCTTATCACTTTGGCTAAACCACTCCTACAGAGCACAGCGAACTACACAAAATTAAAAAAAAAAAAATTACATAAAAGTGGGAGTGTGGGGCAGCAGGGGAGGCAGCGCACTCACGGGCAGGGTCAAGGACACAGACCAAAGACCAGAAGAGCCACCGCAAGCTAATATCACAAACACCAGCTTGAGTGAGGTCTTGTGGACAGATCCTCCCACTGCCCCATCACTCCCACGGCAGAGAAACCCACGGCATGACAACGGACACCTCGCCGTGGGTCTCAGATTCTTACCCATCACACTAACAGCGGCTCCAACACTTGACAAGCCCCTCGACACAGCCACAGCCACCACCAGTCCATCCTCCCACTTAAGAAACATCACACAAAATAATCTCCAAGCAGGCTTTGCCATCACAGCCCATCCAAGCAAAATTTCAGCTTGCCTGTTAACAATGTTCTCATAACTGACTCCCAGGAAATTACGCAGATTTGCCTAATGTAGAGCAAGGAACAGGAATCAAAGGTTTTAAGAGTCTGCAATTAATAGACCAGAATCTGAGAAATCTCGTTCAGAATTAACTGTGTCTATCCAAGGCAAACAAACAGCTCTCCAGCGCTCGCAAGCGCAATATTTTCTAAGCAGAAACTGGTTCTCTCCATTCTTGCCCCGAAGCCGTAAGGCCATTTTCAAACACGACAGCATGTCACGAATAGCACCAGCGCACTGTGTGCCTGCCACCTCCACGGGCGACCCGGCAGAGGAGGACACGGAGCACCCTGATGACCGACCCAGCTCAGACGGCATCCTCCTGCCTATTCCCCAAACCCTGCACGTGGCTCAATGTTCTTCTCCCAAGTTTCCCACCAGTGCAGCAGCGAGCGCTGTTCCAA
>VZTO01003178.1:45904-58200 GCA_013400615.1 Syrrhaptes paradoxus | reverse complement strand
CCCGGCAGCAGGGGAGGCCACCATCCCCTCCAGCACTGGCCGTCCCTGGCAGAGCCGGTGTCCCCTCACGGTGCCCTTTGGGTTTCAGGGTCCCTGCAGCACGGCTCCCGCTGGGCGCTCTCCTTCGACATGTCCTCGCTCTCCGGCAGCCAGGAGGTGAGTCTGGCCGAGCTGCGCGTCCGCCTGCCCGCCCTCTCGCCATCCCACAACATCTCCCTGGACATCTACCACGGCCGGCGGCGGTGCCGGGGCGGTGGGACCTGTGCCCACCAGCTCCTCCTGGGCACCGTGCCTGGCGGCCCCGCTCCCACCCAGGCCTCCTGGAAAGTCTTCGAGGTCACCAGCCTGCTCCGCTCCTGGCTGCACCAAGCCGTGACCCCCGGGCACCCCGATCCCCTGGGATGGGAGCAGTGGGAGACAAGTGGGTCGGCCGCCCTGGAGACCACCACCATGCGCTCGCCCACCCCGAGTGACACTGTCCACGGGGACCCAGCCCTGTCCCAGGACACGAAGGACGGAGCCCTGCTGCTCGTCTTCTCCAAGGACAAGTCCCCGGGAGAGCACAGCCTCATCAGGACGGCAGAGACCTCCAAGCACGTCATGCGGGACAGCGGGTCCCAGGGCGCGGGGACGCGCCGGCAGCGCAGGAACAGGAAGGAGAAGCAGAGGATCAAAGCGAGCGACGCTGCCACGGCCACCCAGGGGGACGAGGGCAGGTCCCTGTGCCGGAGGGTGGACATGGTGGTGGATTTCGAGCAGACGGGCTGGGGCAGCTGGATCGTCTACCCCAAGAAGTACAACGCCTACCGGTGCGAGGGGCTGTGTCCATCGCCCGTGGATGAGACCTTCAAGCCCACCAACCACGCCTACATACAGGTAAGAGGGGTCTGCTGCCCCGCTCTCCCCGCTGACCCCCAGCCCCCCAGCCCGTGGCAGGGGGGTGATGCTTTGCCCTCCCCGTGTCTCCCCACAGAGTTTGCTGCAGCTCTACAAGCCCAACCAGGTGCCGTGCCTCGCCTGCTCCCCAGTCAGGATGAGTCCCCTCTCCATGCTCTACTACGAGAAGGGCGAAATTGTCGTCCGCCACCACGAGGACATGATCATCGAGGAGTGCGGCTGCAACTGAACCACCCATCCCCTGCTGCCAAGGGGCACATCTCTGCCCAAAAACTGTCCCCAAGGACTGGCCGCCCAACCCGTGACCAACACTCAGACGGGGCATCGTGGAGCCCCCGCTGCTGCTGAACCCCACGGGTCGGCGAAGCCCTGGCTGTGCCGGGGAGAAGGAGGGGGGTGCCCAGGCGTTAACCGCACGGCCACAGTGCACGGACGGGTCCAGGCTCTGTGCAGGGAGGGCCATCAGACACCTCCCTGCGGCACCGAGGTGGCAGGTGCCCGATGGCTGTGTGTAGCCAGGAGCCACGGCGCTGGCCGCTGTGTGTGCCGGGACAGCCGGGGCGTAGGGCTGGAGCATTGCCCCCTGCCACGACACCCTGCCCGTGGTGACGGTCCTTTTGCCACGACAGGAATTGCTGGAGCTACGGCTCTCAGCCATGCTGAGCAACAGCACCGCTGGGACTTTCAATCTACCCCAGGGTTCAGGCATTTCTCTGAAGATTTCTATTATATTTCTGTTAAATCTTGTGTCAGATTTCTATTACAGTTAAGCCCAGTGTCCAGAGCCCCCAGCCGGGGAGGGGTGGTAGGGTCACTGTTGTATAATTCATCAATAAATTATAGACAATAAAAACTCCTGTAGCTTCTGCTGGTTCCCACAGCCTGGGCGGTCTGTCAGGGCGCGATTCCCCCCATCTTGCTGTGCACCCCGAGGCTCTCCCTGCTCCAGGACCGGCTCTGGCTGCAGCCCGCTCCATCACCGCCCGGCATCACCGGTTCCACCGGGCAGGAACACCGCGAGCCGGAGCAAGGAGGTGCCCTGGAATGGTGCAAAAGATGCTCAACAGTCCCTTGGGCAGGAAAGTTCCCCTGAGATGATGGAGAGAGAGCGGGGCAGCACCTGCAGGCATAGAAGAGGGGGGCTGGGGAGTTTCCCACCTTTATTTACCCCGCGGAGATAAGGGGAAGGGCTGGGATCTCTAAGAACCGAGGATTTTAAGCTGTGCAAGCAGCTCTCCTTGGGGTTTGCCCACCCGAAGGGGTGATGGGGCTGGGGGCTGGAGAGCTCCGGCCCCAGGTGATGCCCCTGGGGGTGGTCGGGGTCTCATGTGCCCCTGGGGGTGGCTGTGCCCGTTGTGTGCCAGCCCTGGGGGGGTCCCGCTCCTCCTGGGACAGCAAGGCTCAGCCCCACTGCAGCCCTGGCCGGGGGTCTGGGCTCCCCCAGGCTCACCGCAGCCCCCTCCCACGGGACACGCGTGGGGACCCGCAGCCTGTCCCCAGCTGTACGCGGCGGAGGGGACGAGCGGGACCGCAGGCGCTGGCAGCGGGTGGCCCCGCGGGACGGGGCTGTCCCCATCCCTCCCCTCCTGGGACCAGCAGCCCCAGTCCACATCCCGGCCCAGCCTGATTATCCCCAATCCACATCCCGGCCGGCGGGTAAACAAACCGCGTCTGGTTCCCCCCAGCAGCCCCTCCCCGGGGCCGCCCGCATATTCCGCCAGGATTTCACACTGGGACCAGCCCGTCATTAGAGGGTCATTTGCAGGAGCTGTCAAGGGTGGGCGGGGAGGGGGGGCTCGCCCCTGGCAGCAGCCCCACACACAAATCTACAGCTCTGGGCTCTTGAAATAAAATTAAATTTTTTTTTGTGCCTCTTCCTCTGCAGGTTTGCTGCTCCCTCTCAAAACCCGGTGTCACACCAGCAGTGGAACCAGGAGGTTCCCCCCCCCCCAGGCTGCCCCTGTGTCCCCCCGCCCCGCTGGATCCTGTATCTTTGGGATCTCTGCCCCTCCATCAAGCCTGTCTGAAAGCCAGCAGCGGGTTCAAAAGTTGTGGCGGGGCAGGGGGAGGCAGGCAGCCGGGCCCTGGGAAGCGCCGGGTGGAAAAATAACGGATGAGATTCCAGGGCTGTCAGGAAAACATCAAAGTGTGGACGGTGACAATAAAGCGAGGGATCTGCCAGCGAGCCCGGGGATGTGAACCGGGAGCAGCTCTGCCTGGCCCTGCTCCTGCCCCAGTCCACACCAGCACCATCCTGGGGGTCCTGCCCAGTACGGGCTGCCCCTTCAGCATCCCAGTGCCAGGGGCTGCTGGGGTGGTGGGACACAGGGGACAGGACATGGGGGCTTTCTCCCTGCTGGCACTGCGTGGCCAGACCCTATTCTTGCACTCGTGCCCCTCGCTTGGGCAGAATTGGGTTTTTGCAGTTTCTCAGTTTTGCTCCAGAGCAGAAGCCCTCCCACGAGCGCTGGGGCCGTGGAGCCTCCCGTTGCCCTCCCAGGGGTGGGGAGAGCTGGCGGGGTCTGTGCTTTTGGAAGGGGGGGCTTGGCTTCAGCATCCTGGCACGCTGGCAGGGGAAGGATGGAGCAGGGGAGGGGTTGGGCACCAGCACGAGCTGGTGCCTGCGGGCAGGGAGGGGCGATGGGCACCGTTTGCTTTGGATGGAGGAGGAAAGAGTGAATGAGAACAATCAGAGCAAAGGGCTTGTCAGTAACAAATAAATAATATTTGCACAAGCTGTGGATTGATACAGGAGCTGGGTCAGGCAGGTATTGTGAGTCCTGGGACCGGGACACAGCCGCTCTGCTCGAGATGAAAAGGGGCAGGGACAGAAAATGCAATGACAAAGCCAACACTTGTCCCTTGGACCTCCCCGGAGTGTCCCAGCTGTGCACGGCAGCCACCCACAGCTGCTCCCCTCCTGCCGTGCTGCAAGGGCAGGGGCTGAGCCCAGAGCAAAGGCAGCTCCTGGCTGTCAGTGCAAGTGCCAGGCGGGGAACAAACCCTGGTCACGCAGGGACCTGCCCTGGAAACGCTGAGCTGCTCCTTACACAGAGCTGGAAGCACTAGAAACACGAACGCACACAGGAGATGGACCCAAAACCACCCAGCTGAGGGATGCAGCACTGGCTGGGGGTGTCAGGGAGGGAGGTGAACTGGGAAGGACTGGAGCTGGGGATGCTGAGACTGTGTGGTCCCACACCTGGGGGCGGAGAAGTTCAAGGCACGGGATCGGGACAAATTGCATCAGAGCAGATGCACAAGTGCCACGTCAATGCATCACGCATTTGTTGATGTTCACAGCTCGGGTAGCGGCTGCTCTGCCCCCAGCCCCTGATGTGCCCATGGCCCCAGGGCCCTGCACCGGGAAGCCAGCGGGAGCCCTGACCCCCCCAGACCCCCTCGTGCAGCTGGCCGGTGCTTCGCAGGGTGCTCTCCCCATCTCGGAATTATCGGCTATGAATTGCTTCGGAGGCACCTGGCGCTTTGATGCTCCCCCTGGATCTACATAAGCACGCAGATACCGATGCAAAGCCGTCACCGCACGGACAAAATACTTCACACTTCCAGCCCTCCTTACCCTCTGGTACGGGGTGGAAGGGGATTAAAGGCATTACTGGCAATAGCTGACACTTGCTGCAAAAAAAAAACCCAGGCGGCTGCTTTGGTACCAATGTAAAACCGACACCACGAGGGTCCTGCTCACGTCTGGGCCACTACAGGTCAGGAATGCACAGAAGAAAGAAAAAAAAAGGCTGAAAGCAGCTTATTTCTCCCCAGCGAGCTGCTGGGATGCACACCCCTTCGCTCAGGATGTGGCGGGGGCACCTCGGGGAGGGACATGGGACAGGTCTGTCCCCGGGTCAGCTGGGGTCACCACGTCCCCCATCAGAACCTCACCCCGGGGGCCGTCCCCAGCTGCGGGGTTTGGTACTCCAGTGTTACAGGTGGGGAAGAGCGTTTCAGGGGAGCACGAGGGGTAAAACCCCGTCACGTTTATCGAGGTGCTTCTCCGGTGAAACCCAAGCCAAGGGTCACACCAACACAACTGCGGCTGTGAGCTGCGCTCCAGCACCCATCACACGGGTGTCGGGCAGGAAAATGAGCCTCAGCACCGAGCGCAGGGACTTAGTCATTGTGAACACCCCACGCGTCCGCCCCAGCTTCCTCGGTCTTCCCTAAAGCAACCGGTTTTGGGCAAATTAACACAAACAGTTCCCCCCAAAGCAACTCTTCCGCTGCCTCCCCCAGGAACAGAGGCTGGAGGCTGCTGGGATGGGCAGTGACCAGAGCAGGAGGGCTCTGGGGACACAGGGATCCCAACTGCTGCACCATGATTGAGTGGCAGCTTTTCTATCCAAAAATATGAATTTAGGAAGGAAGGGAGGCCAGCCTCACACCCCAGCAGCAACGGCAGCTCCCCTCTGAACTACAGACCCGCAGGACGGATAAAGCCACACCTGAGGGCAACGAATTCAATTCTGTTCCCATTAAGGTTCAGAGAAACGCTTATCTCCAAGAAATGCAAGTTTATCTGCAGCAATCGCTTTGTCTCTGTTTCTTCTGTCACTCATTATGAAAGGCTCGCATATCATAATGCTGCAATTGAGCTTAATTAGCAGATATTTAAATGCTATCGGCCAGCACTGATTGGAACAGACACTCATTGTCTTTTTGGAAGTCAGAGGTTCAGGTCGTGTCCCAATTTGCATTCTCCTCCTTTGAGCTGCCACCGCCAGGGCAGGAACACGGCACAGCCTTAGAGACCCCTTCAGAACACGTCTATTAAACTGCACCAAGACCAGAACCACAGATACTTGCTCTGGGGGCCCAGGGTGAAGACTCCAACAGTAAAATTACTTCTTCAGATGAACACTCCCCTCTCAAAGACCACACAGACTTATTTTAACCTCCCAGTCAAACCCTCTCTTCTCCAAAGGTCTTCATCCCTGCCCACCAAGTTACAAAAAGGAGAAAGCAGGATGAGAGTTTCACCATAGATCAAAAAACCCACCAGAAAACACAGTCTAGCACTCACCTGCGTGCTGGAAGGGATCTGCTGTTTCGGGAAGCGGGAATTGCCGCACAGAAGCTGGAGGCTCCAGCCTTTCCCTGGCAGGGCAGGAGAAAGCAGCTCAGGGTGAGGGACCCTCTGCTCGTGCCCAGCTCCAGGTGGCTCCTCGGACTAATTCCAACTGCTTCCACCTGGAGCCCTGCCCCTCACCGGGGCTGGGAAGGAGCTCAGACACCTGACTCTGCAAAAGAACCATCTGGAAACCCCCGGGGGACAGTTTTTGGGTAACCGTTTCTGGGAGCAGACTCAGAGCTTCCTGCAGTAACCAGGTGTCACATGTGGGACTGTGCAGATGTCCCAGCCCTTGTCCTCCAGGCAAAACCCAGAAGCTCAGCGTTCATCTGAAGGCTACGCACAGGACCACCCCTTTGATTCTCCGCTCCAGCAAGGAACAACCAACCTGCTGCAGAATAAAGGACAGAAGCCGCATTTATTGCGTCAATCTCCAGACCAGGAGACAAAAAAAGATTTTTATTTCTCCCTTATATTGCATTTCTGTAACTTTTACAGTATTAAAATGATTAACAAAAGCATAAAACTGGAAAGAAAAACAACCATGGAGAGTGTCTCCTCTGGCACTCCGAGGCCCCCCATTAGCAGGGGCTGTGCTCCTGTGTTCGCACGCACACGGAGAGGCTGGACTCGGTCCTTGGCACAGGACGTGCTCTGTTCTCAGAGGGGATGGGCTGCCTTTCCCGGGGAGCAGGAAGGCACTCAAGGCATGGGCTATTTTTAAGCCTGGCTGGTGGGAATCCTCAAGACAAGGTCCTGGTTCTTCACTGGATAAGCACTCTCGGGGCACGTGCTCTAGATGTCCATGTCAAACTGCTCTTCCTCACCTGTAGAGAGGGACAAAAAGCCACAAATGAGTCCTCAAAGTCTCACAGTAAATACCAAATATCTTATTGCAGAAACAACCACCAGCTGTGCTTCCGAAATGGGGCAGTTCAGAGTTAAAATCTGCATTCCAGCATCAAGTTTAAATAATTGATTTCTCCCCCTGGATTTCCCCGTAAAAGGAATGTAAAGGATAACGTCGATGACAATCACTGGTACAAACTTCTGTTACCCAAGACGCAAACGCACATTTCACAACTTGTGCACAGCTGTGAACACAGCTCACGCAATCTGACAGGATGCCAACGTGAGCAGCGATCTATTCCCGAGGACAGGCTTTCTCTGGAAGAGTCACAGGCGAGCTGGCACCCAGCACACGGCTGGCATTTCGGTTTGCCAGAGAACCCAGGGAGCCACTAAAGGTCACAACAGCGTGTGATAAACATGAAGCAATACTGACTCTGGAAAGATTTTGCTTAGAGTGAGCATGAGAGCCAGCTAATGATCACTCAGTTCTTTATCTTTAGAAAAAAGATAAATAACCATACTTGGTAGTTTCAGGTTGCTTTGAGAAGTAATATCACAATTTAAAAAGTGTTCAAGAGCTGCACTCGCTCATTTTGCTGCTGCAGTGACTTAGTTACGTGTCCACATGCACAGAGTGGCCAGTGACCCGTGTTCTCCTCCGGACTCACTCCACCTTGCCATCTCCTGCACACCTGCAGCCTCCTGCTGAACCCCTCTCGGACCCTGGATAACTGAGATATTATAGCCCCGCTACAGACATTGAGCTCAACCGGACATCAGAAGCCTCGGTATAGAAAGAAAAAGTCAGAAGGAATTTGCAGCTCAGGCCGATATTGAGAACTCCACAAAATCCTGCTCTGAATCGTAACCTGACCTTGGTCAGAAACACAAAGCAGCTGCAAATAGTCCAGGACAGAGAGAGGCAGCAGCAGCTGCACCCGCTCACTCACCGCAGGACTACTAATCCCACAGCGGATTCCCAAGCGTGAAATTCACAGAATCACAGGATGGTTTGGGTTGGGAGGGAGCTTAAAGATTGAGCCCACCCCCTGCCACCGGCAGGGACACCTCCCACCAGCCCAGGTTGCTTGAAGCCTCATCCAGCCTGGCTGTGAACCCCTCCAGAGCACACACGTAGGCATCTCCAGGAACCAGCAGCACACCTCCTTTGTTTTTTTCACATGCCCTCACCTGTGCTCACTTTCTCATCACAGTTTTGGACGTGATTGTTCTCAGTCTTCAACTCCTCCACATTTGGGCTTGTAACACCTGGAATGTCCGGAAGGTCGGAAGGCGGTGTTTTGGCAACCGGAGAATTGCGGCACTCCATCAGAAACTTACGATCATAAATAATCCTGGTACCTGGAGGGGGACAAGAACACGTCAGCTTTAGGGTTTTGATTCATGAAATACTGCTGGGCCATCCCCACAGCCAGATGGGTAAAGCAGCAGCAGCAGTCACATCTAAAGTGACGGCTGCTATTTGTCACTTTGTTCATTTTGTGCTGAAGAAAGCCAGACACCGTTAACGCTATTTGCCACAAACGTACGAAAGCACCAGGGACCCAAGCGACAGCTGATGCTGCATGGAGAGAGCACAAGACTCCAAAGCCCCGACTGACACTGCACGGGACAGATCCAGCCCCTTCCACTTAACCCCAGGTCACACCACCACCCAAAGGACACCGTACGTTGAATTTATTTCCCCTCAGCAGAAATCCCGGCACAGGCGTTTGTGCCCCAGGCGCTGGCTGCCCAGCACGGTCACCGACACCTTTCAGAAGTCCTGACACCGGGAGCTGTCGATGCCGGGCTGCAGGAATGGTTAACCAGACCACAGCCTGTCCTCGGAACGTGCCAGCATCCCAGCGAGCATCCCAGCCTCTGCAGGAGCGGCAGAGCTCAGCTCCAGGCAGGGATTTCTAGGAATAGCTGCACAGCCTGTCCCTCATACAGGAACTATTGGAAAAGGCTCAAGCACCACACACAGAAAAGGAATGTCTACAAACAGACCGCAGCCTTGACCCAGAAAGTACTGGAAAACAGCTTTCTCCCTCCCCCAGAGGATCCTCATCTCTGGATCAGGCCCCGACTGCTCTGCTCCTGTTCCAGGAAGAGGGAGAGCCAACTCCTGGTGCACTCCCTGAAAAACCTGAACTAAAGTACACACAGCGCTGGGCGTACGAGCTCCCGTTAACGCCTGTCAGGGAACACTAAACTAATTTACTATACACGGCTATAAAACAACGTCGCTGCATATAATGTTTCAAGAAAATTCTGTTAATGATTCCCCAAGCCACTGGAAAGCTTTTCACTCAAGGTTTTTGAATTTGAGTTGTTTCACTGGAGCCAGGGGAGATCTGACCCATCCCGAGCTGTGCTCCCACAGTGAGCTGGAGGGGAGAAGGCAGGCGAGCGCTCGGCAAGTTAAGAGTTAAATTCCTGGAGGTTTCCAGAGGCAAGGACAGGGATTCCTAGAACTGCAGCTCATGTACCGAAGATCAGGAGCACAGTTCAGGCGGAGAAGAGCTTCCACGTTCCTCTGGCAGTCACATGCCCAGAGCTGACGAAAGCGGACACCCTGCAGCCAGGGGAGCAGGACACCCAGCCCGGCTGCCAGCGGGCACGGCCCGAGGCCATAAATGGGCTCCTTCCAACCAGGAGAGCCCAGTTAACAGCAGCTCTCCTCCGGTTGTAAGAGAGGGGTTCAGGAGGAGAGCCCATACCCCACGGGGACGGCTCTGCTCCCTGAACGCCCTGGTTACACCACGGCTCCACTGCTGTGCAGCCTGGAGGGGAATTTGGCTCATTGAGTATTTTCATCAGGATGAAACACCAGGGTTGAAGAAGTACAGCTCCTCGCTCCTGCCCTGCCAAGGACACCCCTGATGGAGCACAGGCACCGCGAGCTGTGCTGCTCTAAGTCCCACCCCAGCCCCGTCAAAAGAGAGCAAACCCCTCCGTGGCCGAGCCAGGAACACCAGCAGCAGCTCCTCGCCCACCCCGTATCGCTCACAGCGAGTGCTGCTGCAGCTCACCCACGTCCCGGCTCACGACGGCCGGAGCTGGCAGGACTCCCCACCACCCCTGCACGTGGGCTTTCCTCAAAGACAATGTCTGCGTGTGCCCTCGGCAAGCGAGCGAGGAGCCCGGGCAGGCACAAAGGGAACAGGCTGTGCTTCAAGGTCACACGTCACCTCCGACATGCTCCTCCAGCCTGGTTTCACACCTCTGCAGCCTGCTGTAAGGAAAACAGCTCCTGCCGGTGCTGCCAGGGGACAGGGAATCTCTTCGCTCCACCATCCCTTCCCGAGGGGATCACAGAGCCCACACAGACCTGGGAAGGCGGCTGAAAAAGCCAAATCCAGTCCTTTCCTCCAGTCACTGGCACCAAGCCAGGGCCCAGAAAGGGAAACTCCACTCACTCAGGTCAGTCCCCGCGCCTCAGCAGCACGAGCTGTCCCCAAACAGGCTGGGGACAGACCGCAGCAGCTCGCAGCCACGGCAGCGCCGTGCCTTTGGGCAGGTGCTCACACCCCAACAATAAACACCACTTGTGTTCCTCCTCCACGCTCTAGACACTCATTAACTCCAGATGATAATGCTGGAAGGCTCGTTAGGCTGCACAGCACCAGTAACTGTTCATTTCTGTTCCTCAGAGCACACGGGCACAGCTGAGGAAGTCATCCTCGTTCCCCATCTTCCACGGCGTAATTACCGCAAGCGCTCTTCAAGTACTTCAGTTATTCGCCGCTTTCAGAGAAGAGAACATATGGCAAAAATAACCCAAGGACTTCAGTTCCTCAAGCTCTTCTGCACAAACACAAAAAAACAAGTGAGTCAGCAGCGCCGACTTCCCCCAGCTCTCTGAATTTTAACCCGTGAAGTGTCAGGTGCTGTACAGAGACCGACAGGTCTGAGGGACAAACAAAACATCTGCCGCCTCCCGGTTAGTTTGTTCTTCTGGCTGAACTCCAAGTACAGTTTAATCATTCCTGCTGCTCGCATGGAGCTCCTTTGCGGCGGCACAGGGGAAAAACTCTTAAAGGCACAGAAAAAATGNTCATTCCTGCTGCTCGCATGGAGCACAGGGGAAAAATTCTTAAAGGCACAGAAAAAATTATCCCAAAACACCCATCAGTGGGATGCCACAGCTGGAAATACACCCAAGCGATCCGGTGCCCGGTGTCATCATCTGGAGCAGCAGCCGCCTGTCTCCAAAGCTAAACCACTCAAAATAAACAGACACCCTGGCGAGCGGCGTGGACACAAAACCCTTCAGATGGAGCAGCCCTTCAGGGCACATCGTGTCCCCGCTGCAGTACCCAGGGACAGAGACACTCCAGATAAACTCCGAGCTGACAGGCTGTGCCCTGCAGCCCCCTTTGCTGCCCCGCTCCAGGCATACAGCCACAGGTTATTCTCGATGATCAAACCCCCAACAGACACTGCTCCTGGTAACCTCGCCCAGCACAGCCATCGGGGTGCAGCAAAGAAAGAGGGAACCAACCCCCCGTCCCCTCGTGGCAGAGGAGCACTGTGCTCCCAGAGGTTACAGCACCGGGATAAGAAAAGCAGCAAAGCCATAAAGCCCCAGAGTTTACTTACTGCCAGAGGAAACGGCAAATATCAGAGACGAGAATTAATGAGTAACTCGAACCGGAGGATGGGTTTGCTCCCTGCGAGGCTACTCCCCAGCACAGACAGCAACCTCGTTCTTCCGAGCAGACCCCCCGGCTGATGCCGTTTCCCTGCATAGGCTCCAGCACGCTCTTGGGAGGATGGAAGTGTCCCCCCCCCCATCCCTGGGAGCAGTGGCCAAGCTCCCAGGGAAAAGCCCGGCCCTGCTGAGCCAGATGCTGGCCCAGGGAGGGGGGATCGCCCCCTCGACAACACACGGGGCTCTCGGCTCACCCCCAAGCCAGCATGCTGCTGCTGCTGCTGCCCAAAGGGGGGGGTCCTGCAGAACAAGATCCCCCCTGGCCAAACCCCCCACCAAAATAGGAGCCACCCCCTGTATCCCCACCTGAGTAAGAGTCCCCCCTCAATNCCCCCCCGCCCCGGGAGAGGCCTGGCCGCGGCCCCCGCTCACCGCCCGGCGTGGTCCCGAAGACGGTGCCCCCCGGCGTGGTGCTGTAGTCGCCGGGCGGCAGCGGGGCACCGTCGGGCAGGGCAAGGCGCTTGCCGGGGCCCGGGATGTCGCGACTGGGGGTCCGCCCCTGGCAGCAGCCGCCCGACATGGCACCGCCGCGGCTGCGCTGCCGCCCGCTGTCCCGCCCTGCCGCCACTTCCGGCCCCGGCCACGCCCCTTCCGCCACGCGGCGGGACGGGAAATGCAGTGACAGGCTGGGGGCGGAGAAGGGGGCGGGGTTTAGGCTGAGCTGGGCGGGGCCTGGGCGGAGGCGGGGAAAGGGGCGGGGCCATCCCGGGCGCACGGCGGGTCCCTGTGCCCGCCCCCGGG
>VZTO01003178.1:32736-45554 GCA_013400615.1 Syrrhaptes paradoxus | reverse complement strand
CGTGTACCCCCCGCTCCCGGGGGGCGCGTTGTCCCCTGTCCCCCCCGCGCCGTGCACCCCGCGCCCTGCAGGGACCCCACAGGGTCCGCTGCCCCCCATCTCCTCCCGACGGGGGTCCCATCCCGGGGGTCCCCTGCACCCCCCCGGGGACCCCGGCCCCTCTCAGTGACCCCCGCCACCCCCCCGGGGTGGCCGCTGTGGGAGGTCCCTGGTGGTCCCGGTGTGAAGCCTTTGGGGACAGATGTCAGCCCGCCTGGGTGGCAGACCCCCGGCCCAAATGGCTCTGCCACCTCCGGGGGGGACAGGAACAAACGCGGGAGGGGCCGGAGGGGCCACCCAGGGTCTGCACCCCCCCCGCTGCCCCCCGGGTGGGGTCTGGGGCGCACCCTGAGCAGAACTCCTCCGGTCGGGCTGCCCGGGTGTCGGGGGAGTTAAAAAAATAATTTCCCTCTTTGAACTTTATTAAATAACAGATGGAAAGAGCGGCTGACATGCAGGGGGGGGATCAGGGCTTGGGGGGGGACCCCAGGCTGGGCAGGGGGCCGAGCTGGGGTGCCCGGGGACACAGAGCCTCTCGGAGCATCCTCGGGCAGAGGCAGGGACCCCGGCAGGACCACCCTGCTCACGGGTGTGATGAGTGCCAGCGGCTCAGCCCTGCCTGGGGGGAGAGGGGAGGGCTCCTGGAGCCCCCCAGGGGGGTGGCATGGCCGGGACCCCCACCAGTGTCCCCGGCAGATGATGCCAACACTGCAGTGCTTGTGTGCCAGGGGCCTGACCTTGCCCCTGCCCCTTGTTCTCCCACCATGACCGCGGTACCCGCTGGAAAGGGCCCCTCAGCTCCTCCGGGCCCCCCCAGCAGTGACAGGTGACCCGCACAGGGACACCGCTCTGATGCTGGCACCGGCTGATGGCAGGGAAATGGGACCAGCACGGGTGCCAGCAGCGTTTGGGAGAACGTGGTGGTGGCTGGGGGCCGTGGCAGTGGGGCTGGGGCTGCTCTCCTGGCCCAGGCGGTGGGGGGACGCAGCTGTCCCCTGTTGTCCCCAAACCCTGCCATCACCCTGGCTCCGACAGATGGAGCTCGGCCGCCACACGCCACGCGGGACCCTGCAGCTGGACACGGCAACGGGTCCCCAACCCCTGCCCCGTCCCTGGGGGATGAACACTCATCCCTGCGGAGCTATGGCCCAGCCCCGGGGTGCAGGGGGTCCCTGGGGGGCCCCGAGCCCTTTCTCCGGGGCAGCATTTGTGTGACCAGCGTGGGGGTCTCCTGCCAGGCTGGAGTGATGGATAGGGGTGCTTCGAGGAGTCTGCTTCCCCAGGACCCCCAAGACCCCAGGCAGGCTGCGGTGCCCCCAAGGACCCCTGGGACCCCAGGCAGGACCCCCAGGACCCCAGGCAGGACCCCCAGGACCCCAGGCAGGCTGCGGTGCCGGGCAGGCAGCCCTCGCCCCGTGCCGGCTGCTGAATCGATTACCAGGCGCTGGGGCAGGAAAATAACACATCCGGACGTACCGAGTGACATCAGCAGTGACCCCCAGCCCAGCGAGGCATCCCGCCGCCCGAATAACAAGGTCCGCGGCCGTTTCCTCCTCCTCCTCCCAGAGAATGGACCATTACGGGGTCAAGGAGCCGGGGGGAGGTCAGGGTTTAAGGGCACATCCTGGCTGGGGGGGAGCAGGGGGCCAGGAGCCCCTGGTTCGTGGGGGTGTCTGTCCCTGGTGCCTGGGGGACCCCGGCTCGGGGTGGTGTCTCCGGGGGGGGCAGGACCCCTGTGCTGCTGTTGCGGGGACGTCCGGCATGTCTCCGTGGTTCTGTGCATGGGGACAGCACCGAAAACCGCCGGGAGAAGAGATGGAGGGGGATGTGGGGACCCCAGCCCCGCCACAGCATCACCATCCCCGCGCCTGTCAGAGCTCGGTACCACCGGCAGGGACCGGGGATGCTCCTCTTGGAAATCACTTATTTTATAAGAAAGTCATGAAATCTGGAGTTTTCACTGCATGTGCAACGGCCAGGGGCTGCGGTGGGGAGCAGCCTCCTCCTGCGCTGCCCCCAGCCCCTGCGTGAGAGCAGCCCCCGGGGACGGGGACGGGCAGCGCGGGGCGGTTCCTGCCCACCCCCGGGCTATCGCGGCGGCACTTCCAGCAACACGAACCGGCCGCGGAGTGCAGGGGGTTTGCTGCAGACAGGAAGAAAATAAACCAGGGGGAGGACAGGCTCCTGCGTGGTGGGCAGCGGGGGCTGGCGGCTTTCCTCCCACCCCTCCATCACCTCCCCGTCGGCACGGATCCTGCACGGGGGGGCTCATCTCCAGCCCGACGCTGCACCCGTGGGTGGGAAACCACCTCCAGCCCCACGCAGGATGGGGTGCTGGTGGGTCCGCGGGTGCTGCTGCTCATCGTGGCGACCCCCCAGCGAGGATGTCCCTGTGCCGCGGCATTTCCACCCCATCCGTGTTTACATTCCCCTGCGATTGCCGGCGCAGATAACGGCAAACCCACATCCCCTGTGCCCGCCCGAGGGCTGTTCGTGCAGATAAACGTTGCCCCCAGTAAACAAACCCATCCTCCTCGTGGGAAGCGTGCCCCCGCCCTGCCTGCAGCCCCCGGCCAGGAAAACACTCGCCAAGGCTGGCGGGAGCGTGGCCACCAGTGTCCCTGTCTCCTGGGACAGCTGGTGCTTGCAGGGGGGCTCAGCACCCCAAAACACATCCCTAGGAGGTGCCGTTGGTTTTACGCTCTTGCCAAGGAAATTTGGCGGCTGTTTTCTGTGTGCCAGTGGCTGTGTTCGCCCCTTCCCGCGTGTGCCGGGCGCTCCGTCGATGGGGCTGGAAGCTGGCCTGGAGATGGAAATAATTCCTGAGCAATCCGCCTGCCCTTCGGTACGGATCCGTGCTCTTTGCGGGGCAGAAGCAGGCGAGAGGCCATGTGGTTGGGCTGCGGAGAGGACTCACTTCCCTGTGCAGCCACCCCGGCTGGGGGTCCCAGCACCCAGAGTCCCCTCCCTGCCCTCCCTCACTTCTGGGACCCAACAGGTCCATGTGCCGGTTTGGGAAAAAAATATTCCCTGGCCCTTTCCAGACCTCGGAGGGGCTCAGTCCTCCTGCCAGCCTGGCTCTGGCTGGCACAGTCCCCGCTCTTACAACACCCCGCGCTGCCCGGGCATGCCACCACTGCCGTCGCAACCCCAGAAATGCCGGCGATGGGGAAAGGTTTTCATTCCCTGCCCGTGCTGAGAGCATCCTGCCCTCGGCAGCTTAGCTGCCCCACGGCCGTGCCGGCTCTGTGCGGACCAGGATGCTCCGGCGGGTCTGCTGTGGGGTGTGAGGCTGAGTTCTGTCCTTGGGGTTTGGAAACTGGCTCAGGGGGACCCTGAGCCCATCACAGCCCCAGGGTCTCTGTCCTGGTGGGCTGGGTGAGGGGACAGGGTGCTGGGGCGACCGCTTCTCCCAATGCCCGGACACGAGCTCTGGGATGCAGCTGGCAGGAGGAACCTTTTCCCCATTTGCTTCCCTCCAGGAGGGTTCTGAGCAGGGGAGGCAGGAGGAATGCCCGGGTTAAAAATAGCCGCCGTGGCATGGGAGCCACCATGGAGCCACCATGGAGCCACCAGGAGCCAGGGCCAGAGCCAAGGGGAAGCACCTGACCTGCACCCCTGTCCCTGCCCCGCTTCGCCCCAACCAGCCTTTGCTCCCCAAAGCGGGGCCGGACCCACACCCTGGCAGCGGGGAGCAGAGCCGTCATCGGCCCGCGGGTTGCTCCTCTTCCTCGGAAAGCTCTGCCTGAAAGCACAGCGGCTCGCAGACGTTATTTGTTGTTGCTGACGTGCTTTCACGACAGTTTCCACACGATTTGTGAAATCTGTACCCGTGCTGTTGCAAACTTCTCCCTGCTCCCCCCCTGCCCTGCTTTTCTTTAGCAATCGCCACGGGAGAACCAGGAATGACAGAGGAGGAGTTGTGAAAACGTTTGTAAAACCTTTGCAGAGCCCGGCAGCAGCTCGGGGACTCTCGTTTCTCCAGGTACCTGCGGCTGGAGGACGACGGGAAACATCAGAAACGAAACCCTTCTGCAAGGTGTTTGAGAAATGTCAGAAATGTGGAAAAACCGCCCGCGGGCATTGCTCCTGCTGCTGCTGCTCCTGTGGGCTCTCCCTGCAGCAACATGGGAAAGAAAACTGCTTTATTATGATTTTTTTTTTTTAATCTGAAGACATAATTGCACAGGGATTTGGGGGGCAGAGGAAGGACCTGGGATTGCTTTAGCATAGCCTTTGACACTGGCTGGGATTCAGGATCTCGGTGCCTCTTTCCCTAATTCTCACAACGCTGCCGCTGCCCCGGGGAGAGCTGCAGCCCCGGGATGGTGAGCGGCCGTGCCCTGCTCTGGGCAGGGCTGGGGCAGCCCCAGCGGCCGGATCCTGCCTCCAGCTCCTCTCCAGTGGGAAGCGATGCTGCTCACTGCCACGGCGGGTACCAACCCGTGTTCCCTGTGCTGGGTTTCCCACCCCTCCAGCCTCATCTGTCCCCCCAAAGCCACCCTGGGGTGCCCCGGGTGAGGAGAAGGGTTCCCACCAGCCCTGCCCGGCCCCATCCTTCTCCCTGGAGGGCACCCCAGCTCCCTCCACCCACCCAAAACCCTGTGGGAACGGGCTGATAAACAGCAAGCAGCGTGACCTCAGCCCTGCCTGCGCCGGCGGCCAGCAGCAGGCTCTGACCTCCTGGGCACCCAGGGTACATGCTGCCTCTTTCATCACATCGATGCCTTCGCTCCCAGGAGCTTCGCAGGGAAAACAGGATGTGAGCGTGTGAGACGGCCGCTCCCCTCCCAAATCCGTGGGAGCTCGGAGCCTGATGGGATGCTCTGGTCCCTGCTGCCGTGGGATGCTCGGGATGGCAGCACCAGGGGAGCACTGGGATCACTGGGGTGGCACTGGGATCACTGGGGAAGCACCGGGGTCACCGGGCTGCCAGGGCGGGCAGCAGGCAGAGCAAAGGAGCTGCTGGACATGGGATGGGTTTGAAGCTGCCCCAGATGCAATGCACGGAGCACCTGCCTAAACCCCCGTGAGGCGGGATGCATGCTGCCCTGCAGCAGGGAACACACGTCCCTGCGTGGGCACGGTGGGATACTGGGCATGTCGTGACGAACCACGCTCTGAAACAGCAGCTTGCATGAGGATCGGTGAAACAGCACATTTTTATTAGTTTTTATTGTCCTGATACAGAGAATTTTTACCTTCCTGCTGTTGAGCCCCAGCTGACTCGGTGCCACGGGTCCCAGAGCTGCGCTGGCATTTACTGGGGGGAGGAGAGTTTGTACAGAGCCCAGAGTTTATGTCCAGCTTCCTGCAGCCTTCCTGGGACAGGCAGTACCCCGCGGGTGAAAGCTCCATCACAGCGTGTTTATGTGCTGACCAGGAAACACGATGACAGATCATCCCAAACAACTTCAAAGCCAGATTTGTGAATCCGATATGGAAACTATTCCTGAAGTCTCGGTGCGGGGAGCCCCAGGCTAACGACTGCCGCAGACATTAAAGGCAGAGCGGGACCCGTGGCCAACAGCCCAGCGCCTGGCCTGGCCCCCTGCCCACCCCGCCGGACCCCTGGCTCCCTCCAAGGGGATTTGGGATGAAATGATGCTCCTTGAGCAGCTCTTGCTGAGCCGTAGGGTAGAGCATCACACGGTCCTCACCGACCTCCTGCGCTGTCCCCGGTGTCCCCTGGAGCCCTGGGCAGGGTCTTCCCTCCCCAGGCAAGGGGGGAGGATGCTTCCCCGGCACCTCAACTCTGGGCTGTGGGGAGCAGCCGGGGTCCCCAGCGCTGTGGGGGCTCAGGTCGGGGTTCTAGAGCAGGGGGCTGGGGGTCAGGGCTGTGCGAGACCCGGCATCTCCGTGCTTCAGCTTTTCCAGCTGTGAAACTGGGACAAAGATACGGAGCCACGCTACTTCCCCTGCCCTGATGAAGTGCCCGGGACTCTCCCTTCCTCTCCCCGGTCCAGTCGGCTCCTGGGAAGGGAGGAAAGCACCGAGCAATTCTGTTTGGGAGTGGGAGGAAAAGCTTCATTTAGATGCCAGAGAGCAGACACCAGCCGCGGTGTTCGGGGCGCCCGCTTCGGCACCTCGCAGAGCCTGGCTGTCTGTCCGGCCGGGGCAGCGTGTCTGTCTGCTCCCTCAAACAGAGCCAAGCCCCACGCCTTCGTTATCCGTGGGCATTCCCGCAGATGCTCTTGCTTTGCTTTTCAGACACAAACCCAGCTGCGGCTCCGTGTGCCGATGCTCACAGGGTTACCTGTGCAGCCACAACTCTCCACGCGCCTCATTTGTGCCGTGCACTGTCCCAGCGGAGGGAAAATCGCCCCCTAAATAGCAAGTCCAGGGCTCGCCCAAGCCAGCAATTATCGCCAGAGCTGGGAGCTGGAGGAGTTGCATCAAGACCTCGTGTGACTGCTTTGAAAAACCCAAACAGTCTCGTAAAGACCCAGTGTGTAAAACCGGGCTCTGCTTCACTAGCTCATGAATGGGAAGAAATGCCAACGGGATAATTTTTTTTTACACATATTTTTTTCCTCTTTGTCAACATTCCCCCATTTGGCTGAAACTTCAAAATGCCATATTTGGAGGGCGCCTGTCTTAGAAGTCCCAGTATTTGTATAAATAGCTGATAGTGAAAAAATCACCCGCTCTGGAGCCTGCCCAGGGGCCTTCAGGAGGAGAGGAGCTGGGGGCAGCGGTGGGGCTCCGGAGCATCCCAGTGCCTCCCAGTCCGAGGTGGCTCCTTGTCCCTGTGTGTGAGCAGAGAGGGAAGGGTGGGTGGGGGTCCCCGAAACACCAGCACCCACCTGAAAGCAGGAGGGGGAGCAGTGAGGGTCTTCCCGTTCCCCTTCGTCAGCGGGGAAGGTTTGGACAATAAATGTGGGAGTGAAATAGTGACTGTGACATGCCCTGGGTGTCACCTTGCTGTCCCTCTGCTGATGTCGGGGTTACAGGGCTGTCATTGTCCCCACCGGGGACAGCCTGTCCTACCCAGGGAGAACCTCAGTGCGGGGAGAGGTGTACAAGCACATGGAGAGGGGCACCCCTCAAAGTCCTGGGGTGCACAGGGAGGGGTTTAGAGCAGGGGGTGCGGGGGAAGATGCTGAGGTGTGGGGAGAAGGACCGGGGTGCACGGTGAGGGGCTGGAGCACACGTTGGGGGGCTGGAGGATGCGGTGAGGGGCTGGAGGACATGGTGAGGGGCTGGAGCACACGTTGAGGGGCTGGAGGATGCGGTGAGGGGCTGGAGGACGTGGTGAGGGGCTGGAGGATGCAGTGNCGCCGGTCCGCCCGAGCGCTGCGCCGGGGCCGCGCACGTCGGGGCTGCGGGACCCGACCCCCCCCCCCAGCCCGGCCGCGATGGGCAACGGCAGCGCCTGGGGGGCCACGGGGCTGGACAACTGCAGCGGGACCCCCAGCCTGGGCTGGCAGTGGGCGGTGGGCACTGCCCTGGGCCTCACCGTGCTGGTCATCGTGGCCGGCAACTTGCTGGTGATCGTGGCCATCGCCAAGACGCCGCGGCTGCAGACCATGACCAACGTCTTCATCACCTCGCTGGCGTGCGCCGACCTCATCATGGGCTTGCTGGTGGTGCCACCGGGGGCCACCATCCTGCTGAGCGGCCACTGGCCCTACGGGACAATGGTGTGCGAGCTGTGGACCTCGCTGGACGTGCTGTGCGTGACGGCCAGCATCGAGACGCTGTGTGCCATCGCCGTGGATCGCTACCTGGCCATCACGGCACCGCTGCAGTACGAGGCGCTGGTGACCAAGGGCAGGGCGCGGGCCGTGGTGTGCCTGGTGTGGGCCATCTCCGCCTTCGTCTCCTTCCTCCCCATCATGAACCACTGGTGGCGAGACAGGGGGGACGAGCAAGCGGTGCGCTGCTACGACGATCCGCGCTGCTGCGACTTTGTCACCAACATGACCTACGCCATCATCTCCTCCACCATCTCCTTCTACGTGCCCCTGCTCGTCATGATCTTCGTCTACGTCCGCGTCTTCGCCGTGGCCACGCGGCACGTCCAGCGCATCGGCAAGGACAAGGTGAGGTTCCTGCGGGACCCCCCCAGCCCCAGCTCCCGGAGCAGCCGGCGGAGACGTCCCTCCCGTCTGCTGGCCATCAAGGAGCACAAGGCACTCAAGACTCTGGGCATCATCATGGGCACCTTCACGCTCTGCTGGCTGCCCTTCTTCGTGGCCAACATCATCAAGGTCTTCTACCGGCCGCTGGTGTCGGATCAGCTCTTCCTCTTCCTCAACTGGCTGGGCTACGTCAACTCAGCCTTCAACCCCATCATCTACTGCCGCAGCCCCGACTTCAGAAGCGCCTTCCGCAAGCTGCTCTGCTGCCCGCGCCGCGCCGGCCGCCGGCTCCACGCCGTCTCGCAGGACCTGCAGCACTGCCCCTGTGCCTTCAGCCCCCAGGGGGGCCCCTCGCAGGACAGCAAGGCAGCAGCCCCCAGGGACCTCGGGGAGGATGGCGAGGCTCGGGAGGAGACCAGCCGGCCCCTGGGCGAGTGCTGGCCGCAGGGCACCCAGACCACGCTGTACTCGCAGCTTGACGAGTAGGTACCCACGGGCACTCGCTTGGGGGGCTCCAGGGGACCAGCCCTTTGGGGAGGCTGTTGAGAGTGGGGCCGTGGTCTGACAGTGCAGCATGGGGCTGGGGGGCAGGCAGACCCCGGAGCTGAGGGGCAGGCAGAGAGGTGCATGGGAGAGGTGCTGGGGTGCAGGGCTGGGACCCACTGCCCTCTGCCGTTAGGTTCCCCTAAGACCCTGACCCCTCCACTGGGCTGTAGAACTGGGGTCCCAGCCCAGTCCCTTCCTGGGGAACACCCCAGCCCGCCCGGACGGGGTCTGCTGCTGATCCTGGGTAAGGAAAAGGCTGGTGGCGAGCCCGGAGGCAAAGCAGCCGCACAGGAATGTGTCCCAAAGGCATTCCCCCCTGCTCCCCCCTGCTCCCCCCTGCTCCCCCCGCTCCCACTCTCTGCTGTTAAAGCAGGGGTCCCGCAGCGAGGCAGCCGGGGGGTTGCGTTGCCCTCCGACAGAGCGTAAATCTGGGAAGGGGATTTCTTTCCCTGCGGATGGAGATGGGCTTCCCGGTGCCGGCAGCCCCATGCGGGGCAGGGGGCTGGCAGGGACCCCCATACCGTGGCTCTGCCCCTGCCCGCTGCCTGCACCCTTAGGTGGGTTTACACCCCCTTCTGCAAATCCCAGAGTGGGCTCCTTTCCCCTGAGTTTTTTATCAGTATTACAAAATCACAATTATTCTGGTTACTGTGGATTTTAACCGCGTTTCTCTGGTCTAAAACCCTCCTGACGCCCGAAGGCAGGAGAGGTTCCCGGCGCAGGCAGAGCTGCCGTCGGCAGAGATGCGCAGAAAGATCTGCCAGACAGTGTTTTGTGAAGTTTCGTGTTCTGGGGAAGGATTTGTCCATCCCGGGAACGCGGGACGGTGGGTCAGGGAAGGTCTGGGCTCTGCAGGCACTGTGCTCTCTCCTGTTTAAGGTTTGCCGGCAGAGAGACGCCAGCGGGTCCTTCCGTCTGACTGGGAGCAGCCGAGAACCGGGAACAGAGTGAGTGTGTTCCCCCGGCCGGCGCTGCGCCGGGTTGGGGCCATCGTCCCCGCAGTGTCCCTCTGCCCGCTTTGGCCTCTGCCTTCCCTGGGGGAGTGCAGCCCTTGGCCAGCCCGCTGTCGGGCTCGTGAGCCTGGCGTCACCGCTGACACCTCACCCGGGATGCTGTAACCCCGTCGGGGCGGCCGGAGCTCCAGCCCTGCTCCCTCTCTGTCCCCGCTGCTCCCTTCGGGTCCCCGTCCCCGGAGGGTTGAGCCCGGCAGGCGATGCTGCGTCACCTCCCACCCTCTTCTTGCAGGACCGGGGTTGTGAAGGGACGGAGGAGCGGCGCTGGGGACGACGGCGCTGGAAGGACCCTCCGGTGTGTGCACCGACCCGGAGAGCAGAGGGGCTCTCCCTCGGGAGCGATTGCGGTCACAGCGGGGCCCGAGGAGCCGGCTCCTCCGTGCTGTTGGTGCCAGAGAGCTGGAGCCAGCGGGGAAAAAGCTCCGGCACCGCTCGCCCAAGGGCAGTGTGGCCTTGGGGACATCCCTGTGCCCCCCGTGCGGATGGGGGCTGAGCCCTGCGGGTGTTTCCTGGATGGCTGGCGGCAGGACGTGGTGGCTGGTGGCTCTGCTCTCTTGGTGACAAAGGATGCCATCGTCCCAAGGCTCGGCTGGGTTTTGGACAGCCCGTCGGGAAGGGGAGAAGAGCCTCCGGCAGGCACGAGCCCTTTCCAGGATCCCGGCTCCATCCCTGCCCCAGTCACGGCGTTCCCAGGGCTGGGCACGATCCCAGGAGCTGCAGCGATACCGTGAGCAGAGGAAAGGGGAGCACGGGAAGCTCCGAACATGCGGCAAAAAATGTGAATTATGCTCTTGTCAAATCTCCTCCCTCCCCTCTCGGGGCAGAGGTCCGGGTTTCTGTGCTGTCGGGGATGCTCGGGGATGGAGGAGCAGCGGGGGCAGCGCTGCAGGAGGGTGGGCAGTGGGGTGAGGGCAGGGGGCTGTTTTGCTCCAGTTTGTGCCGCCGGCGTGGTGGGAGGCGGTGGCAGGACCGTCCGGCCGAGATGCTGTGGTGGCTGCTCCGTGCACGCTGCCGGGGGGTGAGCAGAGCCCGGGGGGGTGAGCAGAGCCCGGGGGTGCACACTGATGGGTGTCTGTGCCTGCACCACGCTACCACACGGCAACTTTTGGGGATGACGTTGGTTGTAACTATGTCACTGTGAATTTTTTGTCCTGTTTTGTCTCCCCCCACCCTCCGTGTGAAATAAACCTTCGAAACTCTGCGGTGCCTTCGAATGTGTGCTGAGCAGAGGGGGGGATGCTCCCATCTGTCCTTCCCGAGGGGCTGCCTGGGGCTCAGGGGTGCAAAGGGGGGCTGTCCAGGGCATGGGGGGGCCACGTCTCTTTACACCCCCTGGCCAGGGCTGGTGTCCTCATCTCCAGTCAAGATCAAGGTGCCTCAGATGAGGATCCTGGTTTGCTGCGGGTCCTGGGGATGTGCAGTGATGAGGGGTGGGGGGGCATTGGTGCCACCTGCCCTCCCAACACACCTGTGCTGTGTTCCCAAACCGCTCCTCCCCGGGCTCCTCTGGCCCTTTATCAGCAGCCGGTGCCAGGGTTCATCTTCTTTCTCTTGGTGCTGCTCTCTCCAGGTAGGTCTGGGAAGTGGGGGGGGGACCTGACACGTCCTGTGGTCCCCCAGGGCAGGAGGCAGCTACTTCCGTCCCCCCCCAGATGTTGTGCTGCTGGATTAAACACTGATGCTGGGAAAGTCCTCGGTGCTACCCCTCATTCCCTTCCCCAGGGGATGCAGAAGCAGCTGGGTGGTTTCATCCTTCCCTCAGCCATGCTTCCCCCGCCCCCAAGGGATGCTGGTGCTCCTGGGGTGAGCTGCCTGCACGCTGCTGTCCTGGCTCTGGGTGCCTGGGGACAGAGTTTGCTCTCAGTGCCCCAAAGTCACATTTATTTTGTGTATTTCTGCTCCAGAGCAGCCCAACGCTGTTTTCTCTGGTGTTTGTCTCCCAGGAGCTGGTTCCTGGCCCGGTGTTGGATCCACGGTGGAGGATGAGCAGCTCTTCCCCCCTCTCCCGGTCGCTGTCGGAGGAGAAGCCGGTGGCTGTCCTGTGGGGTAGGGAGCTGCACACTCCGGGATGCTCTGGGGGGGATGGTGCCCGTGTGGGCAGGTGGAGAGGGGTTTGGGGACACCCAGGAAAGCCTCCCCGATGCTTTCAGCTTGTCTGTCACATGCACCCGTGTGCAGGGACAATGCTGTGTCCCCACAGGCTGCCAGCTGGGCACAGGCACCCCGAGCTGCGTGGTGAAGGAGGAAGATGACTTCTTGGAGCACCTGCTCCTGCTGAGAACGGTGAGATCCGAGGTTTGCTGAGGAGCCATTGGGATGAGCCTGTGCTCCAGCAGCAGGGCTGGCTGACGGCTGGGCTCTGCTGGGCTCCCCGCAGATCTGCCTGGGCGCCGAGGCCAGGGACGAGCTGCACGTGGTGGCCGTCGATTCCAAAAACACCTCCGGAGAGCACAAACCCGTGCCCATCGCGGCTCTGCGGAGCTCGGTGCTCCCCATGGTAAGGGCAGCCGGACCCCCGTGTGCAGCCCCTGGGAAATGATGGGCTGGGCTGGGGGGGGGTCTGAGCTCTGGCTCTTTGCAGATCAGCCTCAGTGGTCTGGAGCTGGTCCCTCCCGTCACCTTCGTGCTCAAGTGTGGAGCAGGGCCGGTCTATCTGAGCGGGCAGCACGTCACCCGTGAGTGCTGGGGGGGCTGTGGGGATGCTCCTGGGTCCCAGGGTGGCTTTAGGGGCAGTGGGTGCAGAGGGGTGGCTGGTCTCGGGGGGGGGATTAGTGCTTGTCTGCATTTGTGGGTGCAACACCCTGGTCCAAGCCAGCTCTGCTCTGCCTTTGCTACTGGGGGGTGTGGGCTGGTGTCTGTGCCCCTGTTGTGGTGTGGGGTGGGATCACCAGCTGGGGGGGGTTGCATCCCCTTGGTGGGTCAGGGCCACCCCCTCCCACTGCAGCCCTGCATCTCCTCTCCCCAGTGGAAGACGATGCCCAGGAGGAAGAGCTCTCGGAGGAAGATGTAAGCGATGAGGATGAAGCTGGAGCATCGTAGACCAGCTGCAGCTCGGAGGAGGCTTCGCGGCTCTGGGAGCGGAGCTGGTGTGATGGTGACGGGGGGGCTGCCCTGTGCTGGGAGCTGCGGGTGCCTC
>VZTO01003178.1:5043-25247 GCA_013400615.1 Syrrhaptes paradoxus | reverse complement strand
CCCCCGGGGGGGGGGGGTGAGGGTTGGGGGGGCCCTGTGTGCCCCGCGGGGGATGGGGAGAGGGATGGGGGGTCCCTGTGTGCCCCCCAGGGGATGGGGAGAGGGATCGGGGGGTCCCTGTGTGCTCCCCAGGGGATGGGGGGACCTTTTGTGCCCCCCAGGTGATGGGGGGACCCTGTGTTCCCCACAGAGGATGGGGGTCCCTCTATGTAGCGATTTGTTGGGGGACCCCTGCACCCTCTGGAGACCTGTGTACCCCCCAGGGGACTGAGGTTCGGGTGGGGGACCCCAGCGTCCCTTTGGGGTGGGGAGAATCTGGTGAGGGGCTCCTGAGGACCCCTCAAGCCCCAGGCAGGCCCATGGGGTGACCAGTGGCTCTGGGGTGCCTGCCCCCTGGAAGGGGGGGGTGGTTTCCTCCGTCCTGCCTTGCGCTGGGGTTTGGTTTTTAAATGTTTACTGTGAGTGCTGACAGGGAGCCGCCAGCCTGGCCCCAGAAACTGAAGGTGTCTGGAATGCCCTCACCTTCCGACAGCGCAGGAGAGCAGGCTGCCGCCGGCTGTTGTTGTATTTTTCTTAATAAACACTTGGCAGAACCTAAGCACCTGTAAGAGCAGATAATTCGGTGTTAGACGGGCTGCTGGCAGCGGACACCCCGCTGGGAGACTCCTCAGGTGCCGGCGCTGTGTCACACTTGGTCCTTTGAACGTAAACACTGGGACGGCACTGGGATCCCAGGGTGGTGACTGGGAGGGTGTTACTGGGAGTCAGCAGCCTTGTGATGTGGCTTGAGGTGGCCCGTGAGTCACCTTCCTCACCTGAGCAGAGCCGGGTATTGACGCTGGCCCGGCCAAAGCTGAGAGTGGCCTCTTGTCTCCTGGCTTGTGAAGCCTTAATTACATTCCGAAGCCTTAATTACACCCTGGCCGTCATTAGAGCCATGCCAAGCGCTGGTGTGTTGACGCTGCGGAGCAGAATGTGCTGCGGGTCAGCAGAGCTCAGGGTCAGCGCGGCGGGGGCGCGGGTCCTGCTGGGCTGGCTGCTGGTGGCTGGGCCAAAGGAAAACTATGGGGGGAGGAAGAAAACATAACTGGGAAAACTTGTGACATTCCCAGTTGTTAGTGGCATTCCCCCAGCCCTCAATCTCCTCTTTGAAGCCCGTTTCTTTTGTCATAACTTAGGAGATGTGCAGCCGTAAAGGGCTGGGTTTGTTTGGGAAATAAATGCGTGGGGAATTTAATAAGGTGTTCTGTTTTGGAGGGGGGTTGTCAGTGTGTTATTTGCTCTCAGCTGCTCAAAGCCAGGCGAGCGGGGCAGCGTGCTGCTCCAAGCGATGGCCGTGCTCCGGGCAGCACTGACCTGCCTTTCGCTGACCACGTCCTTTGTGTTCCGGACGCCGGCTCATTCCCCGGGGCACAGAGCGTGGGGAATGAATTGTGGCACCGAAACTGTGCGAGCGCAGGATGCTCCTGGAAATCACGCGGCTTAGAACAAAAGCGCCCGGTGCTGGGTGGCATGAGAGGCAGAGGACCGGGGCTTCCCTGGCCATGGGGCTGCACCTTGGGGGACCTGCCAAAGCCCAGCCTCGTATAAAATCCCTTCCTGGTGCTGGTGCCTTGTAAGGGCAGGTCTGAACTCTAACTGCAGCGTGGTGCTCGCACCTTTACCTCCCTCTAATGTGTTTCTCTGTAGCAGATTTCTGAATTCATCTCTTTCCGTTAATTAGTTTTGCATTTTCTCTGGAGCAAATTGCCTTTTCCTCTTCTCTTCCGTTGCTTCCACTGCACCTTCAAAGGAATGAAGTGCAAACTGGATGGAGGGGCAGATTTGCATGCTCTGGTTGCTGCTTTATGTTCCTGCACCAGCTGTTGAGGAGGAAGCAGCCGGCATTTTCCAGGCGGCCTTTCCTCCCGGTTCCGTGGCATCGGGATTTCTGCGGCTCCAGCGATAGACCAGGGTGCACCGGGGTGCAGCGCTGGTGACAGTCTGTGCTGGCCCTGCTGTGGTTTGGGTGGTAACGGAGCACGTGTGATAGTGGCATGCCGACGGTGGGTTTGCAGCTGAGGGTCCCCTGAGCTGGCCCTGCTGTGGTTTGGGTGGCACTGGGTGGTAACGGAGCACGTGCGATAGCGGCACGCTGATGGAGGGTTTGCAGCTGAGGGTACCCTGAGCACACAACGTGCTTAAAATTCTGGAGCTGCAGCTCAGAAAGGGCGAAGGTTCTGTCCGTACCCAGCGTCCTTCCCGGTCGGTCGCTGCGGTCACGAGCTGCAGAGGTGAGTGGAAATCCCCAGACGGGCTGGAGGCTTGGCTCCGCTCTCCTTGTGTTGATTAGAGGTTCCTGAGCTCGAGAGGCATTAAGATAGCGACTGAGAAGGAGCTGGAATGAAAGGTATGAGGGCGTGGGGCAGCCAGCTTTCTGGTACCAGTTTCAGCTCTCTGAGGCTGCTGCTTTGCACCCACTTCAGAGTCCTGGCCTCTGCGGATTTCAGGAATCCGGATAAAAGCACAGAAAGAGTGGCTGAGGTGAAATAAAGGAATTCCATGTTGTGTTTATTTTTTTCCTTCTTTTTTTAACCCTTCCTGGTCTGGGTTTTATAACAAATTAAACTGATAACTTTCTATTTACGATAAGAAATGTTTCCCTCGGTACCTGGGGCCATACGATTATGACGTGATGGTAAGATTAAAGGCTTTGTGCCTCTCAAGAACTTGTTTGTAAAAGAAATCTCACTTGTTTCTGCAGGTGGTACAAGCTTCGCTCCAAACCAGGGAAAAAAGAGAAGGAGAGAGGGGAGATCGAAGTGGATATCCAGTTTATGAGGAGCAACATGACAGCCAGTATGTTTGATCTGTCCATGAAAGACAAGTCCCGCTCTCCCTTTGGCAAGCTCAAAGAGAAGCTGAAGGGGAAGAGGAGCAGCGGCCTTTCCGACACCTCCTCGGCGATCATTCCCAGCACGACTCACTCCCCCGCTGACAGCGAAGACGAGTCAGTCGAGAAGGAAAAGAAGAAATCAAAGTTCAAAACCCTGTTTTCCAAACCTGGCCTGCAGAAGAATTCCCTCTCCCAGTCCATGTCAGTCCTGCCGACGCAGCAGCCCACCACCACGAGGGTTCGGCTTCATCCCAGCGACTTCCAGTTGCAATGGGACGACGAGGAGTCCGAGACCTCGCCAACCTCGGAAAGTGAGTATTGGCACAGCGCAAGCACAAAACCTTTCTCTAAGGGTTTGCTGGCACTTTCCACACTTGAACTAATTAAATTCCTCCTACTGAACAGATCTGTAGAAAGTCACTTCTGTCCCCGGTAAAACCGTGGGGCTGCAGGAAGCAGCTGGTAGAGTCACGCTCGTGATGTTTGTGCTGCTGCAATCCTTTAGTGACTGTGAAGCACTGAGGCTGTCAGTAGCGAGTGTCAGAGGAAAGGATATTCTTGCCTCTTTAATTTCTCCCTTTTTATTTTTTCCAGAAGCCTTTGGAAATGCCTTGGAAGAGAAGTCCTCTCCTCCTCCTGTATTTAAACCTCGTAAAACAGCAACTTTGGACAGCAGGCAACTAAACCAAGTCAGCACTAGCCACCCCAAGAAAGAAGGGCTCTCTTTATTCAGTGGCCTTAAATCCAAAGCCGATCCCGTTTCCAAGTCCAGCCTGTGCATCAACGGCAGTCACGTGTATATGGAAGAGAGCACGGCGAAGGACGGCACTCCAGCCTCTTCCCCCTCCCCTCGCAACCTCAGGAGGAAGCATCTCTTTGCTTCAGAAGAGAACCTCTCTTCCAGACCTCCCAAAGGACCTGAGGAGTCGGGAAGAACGTCTCCTAGTCACGCTTTCACTGGGCCTACGTCATTGGAGACCTTTAAATCTATGACTTTGCCGTCGTACAAACTGCTCAGCAGTGAGGAATACCCGGAAACCAGCGTCCCTCCAACCGTCGAGGTTATTAAAGAGACCAAAAAAACGGACCACAAGAAGTCTTCCTTGCTCTCTCTGGTGACAGGGAAGAAGGAGGCAGTGAAGACCACGGATGCTGAGGGCATTCCCGACAGGACCCTGCAGGATGAGGAAAACAAAGTTCCAGAAGAGAAGAGCCAGCAGGAGACCAAACGTCCTGAACTCCCAGCAGATTTGGGCAGGGAGAAGCCTTCGGAAGACAGTCCCCGCGCAGAAGACGTCTTTGCAAAGAAGCCGTCGCTCAACCCTTTCGAGGAAGAAGAGAAACCCGAAAACACCGCTGCACCGGCAAAGACCAAAGCCGTCAAGCCCAGGTCAGTGGTGTTGACACAACCAGCGACGGGCGGCGGTGGCAGGGCTGTGACCAGGCTGCTTCCTGCCGCAGAGCAGCTTCTCGCCTCGGCATCTGTGCACGAGCATCAGGAGTGCGCTGCTCTGCAGGGAACCTGGTGGTTTTAAGCTGGCTGTTGGGTGTTTAATAACAAATAATTACTCCCAGTTTTTTCTCGGTATGAAACGAGATTGATACGGCAGTGTCCCTTCTAAAGTGACGCTGAAATAGCAGCTCTGTGAGTGCAAGCATTTTGCAGGTTCTGTAGGGGTGACTTTTTCTTGCCAGATCTCTTGCAAAAACTAACTTCTGTCTGAGCTGTGCGACTTGAACGTACCCAGGGGCTGAAATCCGGTTCTAACATCAGCGCTTTTCTCCTCTGTATTTGGCTGTGGTCTTCACAAGCGTTAATCTTGGAGCCCTTCTGCTCTTGGCTTTGTTCGCAGCAATGCGAAGGACATTTGCAATGTTTGTACACAAGGCTTTTTCGAAAATTCTGCTCCTTTGTCCTTCGGATATATATATGTGAAACAACTCTGCATGTGTGCTTTTATATATAGGGGTGTGTCCTACTAATAAGGCTGCGTTTTCTGCCTGTCTCTTAACTCCTTGTTTTCCCTGCTTCTCGTGTTTAAACATCTTGCGTGTGAAGGGTCTCACGTACTAATAAAATCGCTTGGGATGCAGAAGAGGAGGTAGCGCTTAAACACAGCCACGCAGTAACCTGTGCAGACTCTGCAGCAGCAGCGTTCTGGTGTAAACCAAGTGCTTTGTAGGTGTGTGAAGTCTCTCAGGCTCCGAGGTCTCTTGCAAGTACAGTTCATCTCCGGTGTTAGGAGTTGATGGAGTCTGGTGCTGAAGCTTGTCTGTTCCTGCCTCGTGTTGCATCCGCAAGTGACATGCGAGTTTTTTGTCCCTTTTTGCAGACTGGGCGTGTCTTCAGAGGAGGAGACCAAAGCCACGCTTCCTACTCTCGCACCTGATTCCCTTCCTGCTTTTCTTTCTGCACACCGCATCAGTCGTGACAATAATCCTTTTGTTTCTAAAATGGGACAAAAGGTCCAAGCACCAGACTCTGAAAGCATTGCTAGTTCTCCTGCATCTGTTCCTTCTGCTCCTTTTGCTGCAGAGCTGCTGAATGGCAAGAACCCCTTTACTTCCCATCAGGACAGGGCATCCGCAGCCCCAGATCCTGAAGGCGCTGCCCGTTTCCCCTCATCCCATCATCCTGCAGCTTCCATTCCTGGGCAGGTCTCTGGTAACAATCCTTTTGCTTCTGAGTTGGGGCAGAGCTCATGGGGCCACGGTCCCGAAAGCTCCGAAACGCGGGCTTCCCAGGGTCTGTCTCGCCCACCCGCGCCTGCTCTCCCCTCTGACTGTCGTTTCAGTGACAATAATCCCTTCGCATCCAGGCTTGGGTGGGAAGCAGATGCGCCGGGTTGCAGAGCTGTTGCTGGTTCTTCCTCTTCCTGCATTTCTGGTGATGAAGGTCGTTCCTTGGCAGAACGCCCTGCTGGGCCGACACGCTCGGGTTGCGGTGCTGCCGGGAGCTCTTCGGATGCGGCTTCACCCAGCAATGTCGGAGCTGAGTCCAGCCCGCTCGGCACCCTCGCCGACAGCCCTGCTCTGGCTCTGGCTCTAAAGCAGCGGGGCGCTTCTCCCCAGCTGCAGGCGGAGAATTCTTTGAAAAGAAGTCAGCTCGGCAACACCAAAGCAGTGTCCTTTCTCCTGGGTGGCCCGGAGGGTGCTGCGTCAGGGGATGGGGATGAGGGTGGGCAGGAACGTGAACAGCAGCACACGGATTTCAGCTCAGATGCGAGAGGAGAGCGAGTGGGGATTGCTGGTGAACGGGAAGCAGGGTGCTGCCCATCGTCAGAACCCTCTAGTGACAGCGCAGGTCCCATCCCACGCAGCGAGACCGCTGTTGGGGGTGGTGTGGATACTGAGCCCCGCACAAGGCACAGCAAAGGCTTTGTGTCCCTCTCCAAGGGTAGTAACAGCATCTTGACAGAGATCAACGCTGAACAGTCACCTTCCCCCGAGGGCGAGCTGAAGGAGAAGCAGGAGATCAGTAAGGTGTCAGTCGCTCCAAAGCCAGCGCCACGGCTGTCTTTAACACTGAAAAAGCGCCCACCGGTTTCTCGGGCTGATGAGCTAAGCGGTGATGTGCCTTCTTCAGAGCGGGGCTTGACTCTTCCCGTGATTCCGGAGGGAGGCTCCGATGACGAGCTGCTGGGTGACTGTCAGGAGAACCCTGGTGTCACTGCAGGTGATAAAAACGTTTCAGAGACTGGAAAGCAGTCCCTAGGTTTAGTGCCTTTGTGTGAAGAACTGACAGAGCGCTCTGGTAGCTCTGCTGCAGCCCCGGCGAGCCCAGCCCCGGGAGGTGGAGGGGCTCCTGGTGCTCCTCAGCCCAGCAGCCCACCCGTGCTGCCCACAGCCGACGTTCCCAGTGCCAACGAGCAGGCAGCTGACCCAGGCTTAGGTGTGATGTCTCATTCCCAGGAGTGTAACAGTCGTCTTGAGAAACTAGAACTGAAAATAAGTGCAGGTGTTGAGGAGTGTGCAGAGCATGACTTCTTTGAGCCTTCTCTTTCCTCTTCCTCCCTGCCAAGTCCTTCCCAGCCCTACTCTTCCTCTCGTTCTCTCCCCTCTGACACCCCAAGTCGTAGAGCAGAGTCTCCGAAAAAGCCAACAGCCGAGGGCTTCGCAGATAAAGCAGGAAATTCTGGCAAGAAGAAGCTTCTTCAGGCACGGGTTTCACCCTCTGAACCGTATCCTAACCAAACTCAGCAGAGCGGTGAAACCGTGTCTCCTAAGCACAGGTGAGAGAATGTGGGAAATGCCCAGAGAGGGTCTCGGGGCTGACGTGAGCCTNCACCTTCCCCCGAGGGCGAGCTGAAGGAGAAGCAGGAGATCAGCAAGGTGTCGGTCGCTCCAAAGCCAGCGCCACGGCTGTCTTTAACGCTGAAAAAGCGCCCACTGGTTTCTCGGGCTGATGAGCTAAGCAGTGATGTGCCTTCTTCAGAGCGGGGCTTGACTCTTCCCGTGATTCCGGAGGGAGGCTCCGATGACGAGCTGCTGGGTGACTGTCAGGAGAACCCTGGTGTCACTGCAGGTGATAAAAACATTTCAGAGACTGGAAAGCAGTCCCTAGGTTTAGTGCCTTTGTGTGAAGAACTGACAGAGCGCTCTGGTAGCTCTGCTGCAGCCCCAGCGAGCCCAGCCCCGGGAGGTGGAGGGGCTCCTGGTGCTCCTCAGCCCAGCAGCCCACCCGTGCTGCCCACAGCCGACGTTCCCAGTGCCAACGAGCAGGCAGCTGACCCAGGCTTAGGTGTGATGTCTCATTCCCAGGAGTGTAACAGTCGTTTTGAGAAACTAGAACTGAAAGTAAGTGTTGAGGAGTGTGCAGAGCATGACTTCTTTGAGCCTTCTCTTTCCTCTTCCTCCCTGCCGAGTCCTTCCCAGCCCTACTCTTCCTCTCGTTCTCTCCCCTCTGACACCCCAAGTCGTAGAGCAGAGTCTCCGAAAAAGCCAACAGCCGAGGGCTTCGCAGATAAAGCAGGAAATTCTGGCAAGAAGAAGCTTCTTCAGGCACGGGTTTCACCCTCTGAACCGTATCCTAACCAAACTCAGCAGAGCGGTGAAACCGTGTCTCCTAAGCACAGGTGAGAGAATGTGGGAAATGCCCAGAGAGGGTCTTGGGGCTGACGTGAGCCTTGTTTTTCCTTCTGTCAGCACAGATCTCTGCCTTCTCGTGTAGACCGATGTACCGTTCGGGATGGATTTCCCTTGTTGATGCTTCTTTGTCTCCAATGCCTTTAGAAAGAGAGCTGGAGTGTACTCGTAAAAAGCCTGCAGCTGAGACAGAAGTGCCTTGTCTTCCCCAAGCAGAACCTCTTGTCTCTCTGGAGACAGAGAAGGGCAGGAACTTTTCCCGGTTTCTTGCTATTTGTGTTTTTAGTCTGAAGATGTGTGGTGCTGGCGTTACATGTAGTGCCTGTACAACATAAACCTTTTGTGACGTTGCAGACCCCACCCTGTGAAGCCGATGAATGCCACAGCGAACAAGACTCAAAGTAAAAACCTGAATGTCATCAGCACTATGAACGAAAAGCTGCTGGAGATGAACGTGAAGGTACGGAGGAAAGCGACACTTTAAACCAAAGCTTAAGCAGTAAATTGAGCAGAGTTCATACATTTGGGATAGTTTAGACTAGACTCCCATCCTGTATATCCTGAGCAGAAAAAGAACAGTGCTTGTTAGACCGTGGGGGGCACAAATTTTCTTTTTGTCAGTCCCCAAAGGTGGGAACAGTCTTTAAATGTTTTTTTTTTCTTGCGAACTGATCTATAATAGAATTGGTGGCTCTGGTTTGGGGAGGGGTTTCACATGGCAAGGAGCGAGGGGTCTGGCTGACTGCCCAGAGGGGAGTGGGAAGGTGACAGGAATGAGGGGTGACTCACGGGCAGTGCCACACCTGAAGATAGTCCCGGTGACGCATGGGAGCTGCGCAACTTGGATTTGCACAGAAGATCAGAAAGATCAGTCGATGTTTATTGTTTATGTGGCTCTTAAAGCCGAGAAGGTGAGAAAGGCAGCGTCGGGGGCTGTTGCCTTGTGGTGTTGCGTTAATCCCCTGTGCAGTTGGAGAGACCCGCTTCCTGAAAGCATAGCTGCACAGCTTGCATGGTCACCCCATTTAAAGGAGCTTTTTGCATGATTTTGGCTTCAAAAGAGACCTCCAAGCTTGAGGTGGAGCTTAAAAGCCATCAGAGTGGCTAGAAGGCTCTCTGGGTCAGCAGGTAAAACCCTGGGTGCTGTTCTTGTCTGGGATGAGGGTTTTTGGGGAAAATGAGAAGTTAGAATAGCAGCAGTGCCTCCTCCTGGTGTGAGCGGAGAAGACGGAAGATGCGAGTTAAGTGATTCAGACCGACGTGTTGCTATTTTAAGTGAACTGAAAGCTTGTAATTAGTGTTGTGGCTTGGTGGTGCTGTGGCTCTGACGCCACAGCAGAAATTCTGCCTGATGTGGTCAGGGCAGCCCGTTGTGTGCCTGGGCTGGCCCTGCTGTTGACGGTACCTTGGCCATCGCATCACCAGCTGCTCTTGATCCTAAAATGCCAGTGACTGGTGTTCCGAAATGGCGTTTGGATGGAACTTGTTTTTAAAAAGACACAAGGCACAGTCGTGCTTTTGACGAGCGGCTGTGGTTCTGCAAATGTCGTGTCTAAAGTTGTTCACTGGTGCTCTAAATCCCACCAGCCAGCTCCCAGATACCATTCTGTCGCTATTTCGAAATGCCTACGTGTCTGTAACGACCCTGCCTTTCTTCTCTCTCGCAGAAATACGATCCTTCGGATCCTGCCTATGCTTATGCTCAGCTAACGCACGATGAGCTGATCCAGCTGGTCTTGAAACAGAAGGATACGATTAGCAAGAAAGATCTCCAGGTGCGTGAGCTTGAAGACTACATCGATAACCTGCTTGTCAGAGTCATGGAAGAAACCCCAAACATTCTTCGTGTTTCCACGTCTGGAAACAAAAAAGCTGGAAAGATGTAAAAGCTCTCGGGACGCTGGTAGAACAAAGGACTGAATTCCCGCCGGGGGAGTTTGATTAATAAGGAGACGATGTGGAGTAGGTGGTACCGGTTGTGCTGCCCACAGAAAATGACCTCTTTCCTCTTTCTGCCTTGAGCAACTCTCCATTAGATTAGTAGTTACGTCAGGTCTTGTGCATGGAGTCCAAAAGGGGAGTCAACTTATATTTATTTTTTGGTTTCTTCCCATTATTTGGGAAGTCTTGTTCAGGCGTCTAATCCAAAGGCTGATTGCGGTAGGAAGGATGAAGGGTTTTTGATGTGTTTTGCTTGCCAGCAAGGCACTGATGATCCTTTATGAAGATTTTTTTTGTGCTTTTAGTTTTGTAGCAGCTTTGATAGATCCGTTACCCTTCTTTCCACTCCTGAAGTTGTAGTGCAATATAAAATCTTGTACAGTAGAGCTTGGAAGATTTGGTTGTTTTTAAAAAAATATTGATAACTACACTGGAGAAGTCCAAAGATGTGTGCTTCAGACCGGGGTTGTGGGCTGTGTTTTGGGAGTAATTCATGCCCTGAAAGTTGAATGGAAGTTAAACCTTAAGTTGGAAAGGAAGCAGCAAAGCTTAGTTCATCTCATCAGGTACATCTTTCAAAGCAGTTCTCCAAGGGGAAGGTTTACAGGGTTTTTTGGTGTAGGAAACTCTGAAATGTCATGGTACATTTATCTACCCTAGGAACGAGATTTTTTTTTTGTAGCTGAGGAGGAGTGCTGGTTTTGCTGGACAATCGGTACCTCTCAGACTGCTTCCTTCACACCTGGCTGCTTTGCAGCTCGGTAGAGACAGGTACATCCTCCTCCCCATCTCATCGGACAGCAGTGGGCACAGCGCAGTCGAGCAGCCACCAAAACAGGCTTCCTCCACTGGAAAACTACATGGGACTTTGTTTTTCTGGGGAGCTCTTGTCAAAGATTAAAAAGAAAATAATAATCAGACGCTTCTTTGCAGCTCTGGGATTTATCAGGGCTGCGAGAGTCCATAAAAGGCTTAGGAGAGAGTTGAAATATGGACAGAGTGGGTAGCAGAGGACCAAAGCAAACACTCCTGCCTTGGGAAGCTGGGAGGGTCTGTTGGGTCCCTCCTGGCTTAGCTCGAAAGGGGTGAGGTTCTGAATCAATTTTTCTACAGCAAAGCACTTTACTGAGGGACTAGACTAGCTGGATCGACTGTCGACCTGTTAGTAGTCTGCTCACTGTCTTCATAGAACACTGAAAACTGGAGGCTTCTCAAATACTGTATTCTTGTAGTGAAGAGTAGCTTAATATATATTTACCTAGAGCTGTATCCCTTTATTGGAAAATTGAAAAAATGCTGTTAATGACATTTTTATTACTATAAACTGACAGCTACCAAAGTCTGGAGCTTTTCTGACAGAGCTGTCCTTGGCGGGGAGCTGGAGCTGAAACAAGCCTTAAGCATTAAGAGTCTCTTCTAAGAGTTCAGGTACTTTTTTTTTTCCTACTCGTTGACCTTACTGCTGCTGCTTCTCGTGCCTTGAAATAGGAAGATGAAGGATTAATCTGTTTCCTCCTTGTGCCTCAGTGGATCTCTGGAAAGAAGTGGTTGCCTATACCTCACTCATGAACTTTGTCTTCTGGACATTATTCCCCGGCTTTCTGATGTTCTGGGTCAGAGAGTCAGAAAAACCGGTTGTGCCTTTGAATGGTGGGTTAACAGTTCAGAAAGCAAGAATTATGTTACTGGGAGATGTAACTGGACAGGCAGGAAGCAAGACCAGGCTCTTGCTTTTTGCTGGCCTCATTTTAAAACAATCTGGGTACTGCTGAGTGGCTGGCTGCTGTGTGCGATGCTTTTGCAGTGGGGGTTTCAGGAAGTTTTGGCATTCCTGTTGGAACGTGCATCTTGGAGTTACATACGCAGAAACAAAGTCGTGATCTGTGCTCTGAGCGGTCTCGTTAGACATAAAACCTTGAAACTTGCAGTGTCCTCTCCTGGCAGCCTTTTTTGCCAGCTCCAGCCGTGTCCGTTGAGGTGGACCCCGCACTAGGTCTGGTTTTTGCCCCCGGGGTTGTTCTCTCCGGTGTTGAGCCTCGTGCCAGGGCAGCTGCGGGGTCACGGTCCTGCACCAGCCGCGCTCCTGCTCCCACGGCTGAGAAAGCATCGCACAAACCCTGTACCTCACTTTCATTGGCAATACTAGTGAAAGCCTTTCTGTGGCTATGGGGAGCGGCATTTTATGTGCCTCACCTTGACTTTTAAGGGCCTTAAGAGTCAAAATGTTTTATTATTGAAGGATGTGAATGTATTTTCCGTGTTTATAATCTCTGCTTTTAGCCTGGGTACCTCTTTGTTCTTTAAAGGCTTTTTGTTTCCATGGAACACTAAAATAAAAATACCTTAAATCCAGCCTGTTCTGACCACTTTGGTCTTTTTCTTTTCTGAAAAAGCAGTTTCAAAACGGCCTCTGGTGACCAGCGATGCTGCCGGACCTGCCTCCTCCTCCCTCGCAGGGTGGGGAAACCTGATGGACGGGCTCATCCGCATCCTGAGAACCCAGAGTTTCTGTGAAGGAGGAAAAAAAAAAATAAATACCTATTTGTGTGAAAGGTTCCTGGCCAGGAGCCAGTGCCATCGCCCCCCTCCCCTGGTGGGAATGGCTCTCTGAGGGTGGGCAGCGAGGGAAGGAGAGGAAATCAGCCTCCCGCTGTCTCAGGGCCATTTAGCCTGGAGCCCATCAGCGCTGCACTAGCCCTGAGTGCTCTCATCTCCTCATCGCCTCATCCTCTGCCGGGAAGGGCGGGGGAAGGTGGGGGGCCCCCAGAGGCCTCCAGCACAGGGGGGCTGTGGAGGGACACGGCTCGGCTCTAACCAGGCCGGGGAGGGGCAGCTGCGGCTGATGGGTCTCCCGAGGGGAAGGTTTTTATGATCCCGCCGTTCCCCGCTGAGCCAGGGACCGTGCTGTCCCCTCGCGGGGGCCCGGGCCCCGCCGCCGCCTCCTCCCCGGGGTCGGTGCGTCCGGCCGGGCGGAACCCGCGGTGCCCGGAACGCGGGGTGTGGGGTGGGCGGTTTCTCAGCCGGACGGGTGGCGGGGAGCACCGCGGGCCGTGCTGCTATTGGTGGGCGGTGGTGCGCCCTCCTCAGCGCTCCCCCCGCGCCGCGGCGGCCATGGCGGCGCCGGGCCGCTGCCCCGAGTGCGGGTCGGAGGCGCTGGTGGAGGACTCGCACTACGCGCAGCAGCAGCTGGTCTGCGCCGCCTGCGGCTGTGTGCTGGCCGAGGGGCTGCTCACCACCACCTACACCGACGAGGAGCACCTGCGAGGTGCGGCGGGGCCCGGCCTGGCGGCGGTCTGCCCCGGGGGGGGTCGTTGGCGCTCGGCCTGGGGCGGAGCTGCCCGTGAAAAGCCGCTTGAGACCCCTGGGAGTCGGTCCGAGCGGCGAAGGGCTCCCCAGGCCGCCGTTTCAGCCAGCCCCGGGGCCGTTACCTGTCGCGGGGTGGGAAAGGCCCCGTGGGTGGGGCTGGGGCGGCCGCTTCCCCCCTCCCTAGGTCCCATTCTAGGGACCCACAGCACTCTTCTGCCAGGTTTTAGGCTCAGAACCGGCTGTGTGCTGCTTTCTGGCGCTGAAATCTCTTCCCGGTGCAGTGCAGAGCCCCAGGACCCTTTGCTGGTTCTGTTTGTAGAGCAGCGATGGCGTGAAGGGGGTCCGGCACCTCGCCGTCGCTTCCCCGGTGCTGTCAGCTCTTGTCTGGTGGCCTCGGGGACCTGTCAGTTCTGAGAATTGAAACCCAGCACCGTGGGCAGCATCTGTTTGCCCAAAATCTCCATGACCCTGTCCCCTAGAGTCCCCGCCAGGGTATCTGCCCTAACGCTGGCTGTTTTTCAGAGGTGGCCTATTCCCAGAGCACTGGCCAGAGAGAGCAGCAGAGCCGCTGCCTGCAGCGAGGTAAGAGCGTGCCGCTCGGTTTCCTTCGTGTGCAGATTCTCTCTTGCTGCTGCTCCAGCTTGTGTAACGTTTCTAATGCTCTCTGATGTGGTAAAAGCCTTCGGAGCTGGCAGTGAAGCACGGAGAAGGCAGTAAAGCGTGGAGAAGGCAGTTCTGCATCCAGCCAGCGCCTGCCTTCAGCAAACCGCCCCACCTGCACTACGGGACTCGGGAGATCTTTGCACGTGGGCTGCAGGAGCCGGGCTGCCCTCGTGGCTCTGCCTGGGGCAGGGGGAATGCTGGCTGCGGTGTAATGCTGAGGAGCGGTGTGTGTCAGAAGCTGCTAGAGCTGATTTTTTAAGGGCTGTGTCTTCTCACAGGGATCAGGAGGGTCCAGGATCTCTGTAAAGTCCTCCAGCTCCCGACGGTGTTTGAGGAAACGGCGGTGTCGTACTTCCGCCGAGCTCTGCAGCATCCCTCCTTCCACCTGGTCAGTCTGGAGAAGAAGGAGCTCCTGGGCGGCTGCTGCGTCTTTGTGACCTGTCGACAGCACAACTGGCCCCTGACGATGGGGACGATCTGCTCCCTCCTGTACGCGAAGCAGGAGCTGTTTGCCAGCGTCTACCTGAGCCTTCAGAAAGAGCTGGGGCTCTGTGTGCCGGCCCTGAGCCTGGCGGATCTGGTGAACACGCACCTCAGCAGGTATCGGGGCCCCTCCCAGAGTCCTGCCTTTGACACCGTGGGTGGAAAAGTTTCTGAAATGCAGCCGTGGCCAGGGCAGAAGTCCACAGGCGCGCACGGGGTGACCTGTGCTGTCCCACCACGTTGTTGCTGAGTTCACCAGGGCAAAACCAGACCAGCTGGAAAATAATTCCCCCTGACAGCTTGCCGTCCGGCGTGCGAAGCGGGGGCATGTTTACTGGGAGCCCGTCAGGCTGGGTGGCTGTGCTGGTGCAGCAGCACCTAAAATTCGTGATTTGGAAGCGCGCTGTTGTCCCTTGAATGACAAATTTAATCGAGTTCTTGCTCCAGGTGGCGATCGCATTGCAAAGGGGTACCCTGGGGGTGGATGTCAGCAGCCGAAGGAGCTGGACTGGTGTTTCCTGATGGGCTGGGGGGAACAGCCCATGTGTGTGCCGGGGTTTTTACAGCCTGTGGTGGCTTTTTTGCCTCTTTTGCCACAGTCTGGGCTGTGATTCTTCTCCTTTCTCCTCACTTTGCAGAGCGGGCAGTGAAAGCTCAGTAACGTGAGCAGAAGCCCGCGGCAGGAGCAGGATGTGTTTGTCCGAAAGGACCCTCCTGCAGCCAGCTCCTGCAGCGAGCGGGATTCCCGAGGCGCTGCGTGGTGAGGCTTCGGCTGCCGTGCTGCTAACAACGGGCTCTTTGCTCTTGCAGTTTTCGGCTGTTCCAGCACGCGTCCGACGTCCCTGCCTGGTTTATGGAGGACAAGGAGAAGCTGGTGGCCCGAACGATGCAGATCGTGGAGCTGGCCAGCGAGACGTGGCTGGTCACCGGCCGGCACCCTGTCCCCATCGTCACGGCCGCAGCCTTCCTGTCGTGGCAGTCGCTGCAGCCCGCCGCCCGCCTCACCTGCACTTTTGCGCGGTTCTGCAAGCTGGCGGGGGTCGACCTGCCGCCCCCGGCACACCTCAGGCTGAAGGAGCTTCTCGAGATCCTCCTGAGAATGGCCTCCCAGCTCGCCTGGCTGCGGGTGTTCAGCTTGGACAAGAAAACCGTGGTCAAGCACATTGGGGACCTGCTGCAACACCGCATTTTCCTGCTGAAAAACGCCTTCTGCCTGGAGGACGGGGAGGAGCAGCGTGACGCAGCCCCAGCTGAGGGTTCCCCCGGCTCTGCTCCAGCGGCAGAAGCAGCAGCGCGGGCTGAGGGCTGTCCCTCGGAAGGGAAACGCCAGCGTGAGGGCGGCCCGCGGCCCCTGCTGCCGCCCTGCCTGATCAACCCGAGGAAGAGGCTGCGGACAGCAGCGCCCAGCGCTTCGGACTCTGCCATCACCGGCGACGAGCCCATCTCCGACAGCGAGATCGAGGAGTACCTGCGGGGCCCCGAGGAGATCCGCGCCTTCAGGAAGGCCAAGGCTTGGGTGTGACAGCGCTGGTGTGATCCAGAGGACGGTGCTGCCAGGGACACCAGGGCAGCAGGGACTATGAGACCCAAAGCCTGAAACCCGACGGGGACAGACGGACAGTGGAGTGGGGCTCTGGGGAGGCAGTGGGGTATGTCCCCGTTCATGTTCTGGACCAAAATGGGTCTTTTTACAGACTGAATGCTTTGGGTTGTGTGATATTTCTGTTAAAAATAAATAAAAGCGCAGGTGCCAGGACTGTTTCTGGAGTCTCTCTCTGTGCAGCCCCTGGTAAAAGGGGTTTTGGGGAGTCCCAGTCCTGCGGGGCAGCGTCACGAGGGAGGCGAGGAGCCCGTGGGCTTACAGCGGGGGCGATGCCCCGGGGAAGGGCTCCAGCACCTTCCCTGGTGCTGCTTCTCCCTCGTGCTGCTCTGGCTTTTCCGGGGACTGTCTCCCCTTCTCCCCCTTCGCCTCCTTGGACAGATGGGGTTTGTGAGGGTCAGGAAGACACTGAGAGAAAATTCCCCCTTCCCGGGTTAAATAAGGGACAGAAGCTGCTGGAAATCTGGGGGAAATGCTGCCCTCTCCGAGCCTGGGGGGCTGCTCACAAAGTCTGTGAGAAACAACAGGAGACGGTGGCAGATTGGCAAATCTTTAATATATTAAACAAAACATATCTGCTAAAAACATTCTATTAATATAAAAATGCAAAAAAAAAAAAAAAAAGTCCCCTTTAAAGACATTTCTTTGGCATACTTTCCCCTCCCTCCCCCACGTATATTGCAAGAAGCTCTCTGCTGATATGTCATGTGCTTGTAATGTAAACAGACCAAAAAAAAAAAAAAGTCTAATTAATACAAAGCTTTTTATATAATACTGTCACAGTGCAGCAAGCATATATAACAACTCAGCGTCGGGGAGACCGTGCAGGCTGCGGGGTGGCCAGGGAGGATTTAAATTGTGTTGAACACCCGGCGCAATGAAATGTTTAAACCCTCGGCTGGGCAGAGTCCCTGCAGGGTGCTGAGCAACCGCCTCGGCTGTTGGGAAACCTTCACGACCTGGCAGGGGACGGCTCCGAGAGCCAGCCACTGCCTGCGTGCTAGAGAAAAGGGGGGACTTGGTTTTAAACGGGGAGAAGATAAGTGCTTATCCAAGTTCCAGCCCTTCGAATGGAAGTGTCACCTGTCCAGGGACGGTCCCTTATTGCCACCAGGAGTGGCCCCTGCTCTCGGCACTTTCAGCTCACACGAGTGCGAGGCTGGGAGCTGGGTGTTTGCCTTCCCAAGAGCAAACCCCAACATTTCCCCACGTGCACCCCGGGTTAGGGACGAGGACCGGCTGCGGGGCTGTGCCCATGGCTCTTTGGTGGAGGGTGAGGCTGGGCTCCGGCAGCCCACCCCGTGCACAGCTTACACCTCCGAGGGCTCGCAGCCTTTTCTGGCCGGATTTTAGTGTCTGGCGTGAAGCCGTGCGGAGGATCACCTCGCCGGGGAGCGGAGCCTGCCCTCACCTTGTGCTTGCTTTGCAATATGGCTTTTCCTTCGGCAGCTGCGCAACCCCAGGGGAGACGCTGGCGGCTGACACACGCGGATAAAAAACTTCTGTTCAGAGGGAGGAGCTGCTCTCTGACTCTGGGGAAAGCAGCCTGCTCGGGCCAGGGCTGCCCCAGCCTCGGTGCTACGGTGCCTGGGCGAGAAGGGTGCCCGGCACGGTCCCTCGGGGGGTTATTGCAGTCGTGGCTGTTGCCGAAGCGCCGGGGGCTGGCCCGCTCCCGGAGAACACTGGTGGGTAACGAGGCACTCGCATCACTTACTGATCTGTCTATACATATATACATTCAATAATATAGCTTTGAAAAATAGACATTTCTTTCCTCTGTATATAATAAAATAGCATTTTAGGATCAGTCGTAAGTGACATGCAGGAGTGATTAAAGTACGGCTGCGATTCAGGCGCTGCGGAGCAAGGATTGCCTTTCCCCTCGAGACCCCCCGCTGCCACGGGAAGCTTTGAGCCTCCTCGGGGGGACGGGTCGGGCTCAGCATCGCCCGGGGTGAGCCGGACCCCCGGCCGCGCCGCCCATCCCCATTAGTGCACGTGGCAATTCCCGCAGCGTCCCCTCCCCGCTGCCACCCCGAGCGGCTCCGGGGGGAAAACGCTGGGGCGCTGCGGCCGTCCGGTCCTTCCCCACCTTTACACGGTGGTTTCGCTCTTCCAGAGGCCGGTTTTCATGCCGGCGGCGCTGTCGGCGCTGCCCAGGTGGATGTCGTACTTGCTGCCCTTGAGGCCACCGTTGTGGCTGCCCATGTTGAGCGGGTAGGACCGCCGCTTCGCCTCCCTCTCGGCCGCGCCGCTTTGCCGCAGGTTGTCCCTGCTGGCGCTCCTCCGCCGAGCCTCCGCGAAGTCGGGCGCCCGCCGGCTGCCGTCGCTGCCCTCCGAGTGGCTGGGCGCCGTCTCCCCGTCCTGGGGGGGCCGGGGTCCCGCGCGGCCGCCGCTGCCGGGGCTGGTCCCGCCGCTGTGGTAGCTCTCGGAGTGGCTGTTGTGCAGGCTGCCGCTCTCGCTGGAGGGATGCTCCGAGGAGGGGCCCCGCAGCATTTTCAAGCGGTGATGCTTCCCGTCCCGGCACTGCTTAGTTCTGCCGCGGTGGTTCCTGCGGCCATGGAGGTTGCTGGTGTGCCGGCCGGTGCTGCCGGGCTTGCCGTCGGCCGAGTCCGGCTCCGGGCGAGCGTCCGCCTGGCTCTGGGCTACCTGCAGGTTGGTGAGCTTGCAGCGGCCCCCGGGCGAGCCGGCGCTGCTGGGTGAGGAGGAGGAGGAGGCACCGGAGCGAGCAGCCTCCGGGTCGCAGCCGATGAAGACCTGTGAGCCATCCTCTGGCACCAGCCCGGGGTGGACGTACGCCTGCATGGGCAGCGCGTTCCTGTAGGAGGGACAGCAGGAGAACCAGGAGCTGAGGACGTCCCGGCGCCGCACGCAGTGGTGGATGAAGATGAAGAGTCCCAGCGCCACGGCGGTGACGCCGTAGAGGCAGCTGAAGACGACGTTGAGGTACCAGCGCTGGGACACGGCCATGGCGCCGAACGTCCAGAGGGCAACGTACAAGGCGTGGGTGGCCACCAGCGCCCAGAACTGCACCCGCAGCGAATGGACCCCGTCCGCCTCGGGACAGGGTGGCCCCGAGTTCAGCGTCACCGAGATGGACCCCGAGTCCGTCAGCAGGTCGCTGGCACCCCCCAGTCGCGGCGGCGGCGGCTCCAGCGCCTCGGGGACGTCTTTCCGGCGCGACGGTCGGCACTGGAGGCTGAGCCCGGCGCAGAGGAAGTAAATCCAGGTGACGAGCAGGATGAAAGCCACGGGGACGTAGAAAGCGCCCAGGCTGGGCCGCCACACCAGCCAGCAGCTGCACGGGAGGAGAGGGGAGGGTCACAGTGCGGTGATGCTCAGCACCCCTGTCCCCACGGCACAGGCTCTGCGGAGGCGTGCCGGCTGCCTGGCTGATTTTTTCCCCAATATGTGGATAACTCTTGGGAGCTATCCCAAAAAAACCTCACCCGCTTTTCCCAAGCTCACCGGGATTCCCCGCGGTGCCGGTTCGCCTGCCCCAGGGGAAGGAGGGTGCCCGGCTGGGGAGGAGGGCACGGGCGAGCAGGGACACTTACTAGGGGTTGTTGTCGTGGTAGTTGTGGATGTTGACGGCTGCCGTGATCCCGCAGATGATGAGGGGGATCCCGCCGGCGATCAGGTAGAACCTGCATGGGGAGGACAGTGTCACCCTCGGCAGGGCACGGCACGTCATGGCACAGCTGGGGCAGGATGGGCTGGTCCCCAATCCCTGGACGTGGGGCTGGGGAAGCTCCTGGGGGTCCCTGGGGGGCTGAGGCGAGGGGAAGGGGCGTGCGTACCGCAGCATGGGTCTGGGGGCCAGCTGGGATGTGTCCCCATCTGGCTGCCGCGGCGCCTTCCAGGTCACCTCCTTGTAGAGCACGCGGGCTTTCACCGCCATCCACAGCAGCGTGGAGAGCGAGGAATAGTGCAGGATGATGCCCACCTGCGGAGAGAGGGACCCGCCGGTGACCGTCCTGCGGCTCTCGGCAGCTGGGACCTCGCCGCGCTGGGCTCTGCAAACCGTGGAGCAGTGTCCAGGCGTGGTGGCCGTCCCCCGGCCCCGGCACGTACCGCCTGGCAGACGATCAGGTAGCCGGTGAGGGTGATGCCCCCCGCAAAGACGGCGGCCGTCATGGCGATGTGGAAGCAGAGGTTCAGCAGCATGTGCCAGCCCTTGCGCGGGATGAGGATGGTGCTGGAGGAGAGGCGCAGCCAGCGCCCGTCAGTCCTGCCCGAGCACAGCTCACG
>VZTO01003177.1:3048-52639 GCA_013400615.1 Syrrhaptes paradoxus | reverse complement strand
ATGCAGAACCTGTGAGCTCCTCCAAGAAGAACAGGATGTCTGTGGCTTGTAAATGTGTCTGCTTTTCCTCTGCTTCATTACAAAGATTTTAAAGAAACCTACAGTGACAGTCATATTTTGAGCCTATCTTAAGTATAGTTAATTATTCTTTTGGCAAGGGGAAGATAAGCGAGTAGTGAGGTCCCTTCTGTCCCTTCTTACTGGCCTGGTTTTGAAACAAAGATGCGTGTACTTGCACAGGCAACTGGTGTGTCTTTTGGTGTGGAGCACATGGGTGTCAATTTGTGTGACTGTGTGAGGCCCTGCAGACAGCAAACGCCCAGTCTGTGTTTAAGCTAAAGGTAGTACTGTTGTTGAGAACAGAGGCATTTTACAGTATTTGCTTCCCACCTGCAAATATATAAGGAGTGAGGATGTTGTAGAAAAGACCTTCCTCCATGTTATTTCAGTTATTCCAAAGGGCATTTATACAGTTATTCCAGAGGTACATTTCTGAGCTGAAAAGTATTTTAGTACCAGTCTTAAAAATAATTAAGCAAATATACTTTCATAACATAAATATTACTAAAGGTATAGCAAAAAGTCAAAAAGACCCCCTAAAAGGGCAACCATTTTGAGGGTTATGTGTTTTTGTGGACATGGTGAAGAATTGCTGGACACAGAGTCTGCTGAACAAGAAAAATAAATTGAATTATTTGGATTTTTCTGGATAACATCCTGCCATGTTTGAAATTTGTAGGGTTCATGCTGGGTAATTTGTCTTAGAGACTATCTGGCTTTTTCTTCCCTTTCACTTCAATTTGGCAGATTTTGCTAGTACTTAACAGTATTGGATACTATAGGAGATCACTTTGTAGTATATAATCCCCCATCATCCCTGAATTATCTCCCACATATGAGTGGGATTAATTTACAATTTACAATGCTTGATGGAGCTGGTAAGAACTTCTGCAACCTGTGCCGCAGTGATGTGCCTCCCCTTTCCATTGTCTGTATCTATTCTCCATAGGTTCTCCCAGACCTCACCTCCTCTCTCTGTAACACTTTACACATCCTTGGGTTAAGAATTGACTTGCTCTGTGTTAAAAATTTCAATTTGCTGGTGGTGCAACACCTGTTTATGCCACTGTGCAGCCTCAAATCAACATGCAGTGAACATACAGCTTCTCTTGTAGTTGTACTATCCTGCGTGGTCCATGGCCAGGAGTAACTTCTTACAGCTAGAGGATGTCTGAGTCTAGGAGACCAGTTGTAGAGCATTGCTACAAGCAGGGTAGCAGTGTGGTCATTTTATTATAGGATGATACAAGATGGAGGGTGATTAAACCTGCTCCAGTACGGTCTGTGTAGCAGGGGCAGGACATCTTGACTTTCCATTCAGCCATCTGACCACTGTGTAACACAAAATCATACTCTGTCATGGAAGTAGTTCTGCTACTCTTTCCCAAAAAGAAAACTAGATTTTAAAAAATGCAGATAAATACAAATAAATTATGCATTAAAAAAGACTGATGTGTAAAACAAGCTGTGAAGATTTATCATTCTGGTGGTACATGCTCAACTTCAGCTTTTCTTATGTTTAATAGAAGAGCTATTTTGTATTCTCTGAGTTGTTTTCGTGACTGCTGACTTTTGGCAATTATGGGGCCCCAGCAAACAAAACAAGTCAGTGCGCACAGAAGTATTTTAAATATATTATTCTCTTTTAGATGGCATTTGATGGCTACGTGTTGCCACAGTGTATAATGGCATCCTGTGACATATGTCAACCCTACGTGACAAGCAGCATGAGGAATAAATTTGAAATATAGGGGAAATAAATGCAGGAATCAAGGGCTTCTGCTGGCTGCAGTGAACTGTGCAGGCCCTGATGCTTGACAATTTCATGTTTTATGCAAAAGAAGAAACTCTTGGTATGTGTTAGGGAGTCCGTGCACAAACTATAGCAAGAGAATCAATGAAAATATGGTCATGTAGGAAGGAGACCAATGCCCATACCCTGTATGTCTGCTGGTACTTTGAGTAGCAACTCATGACTCTGGGCTGTTTGGATCATAAAGACTTGAACCCAATGATTTGGACATGCATTTAGGGAAAGAAGCCTATTTTAACGGAATTAGGTAGGGATTATATAATTTCCTCTTCAAGGGCATTTCAGGGTTACAATAGTGTTGCATTAGCAGCAGGAGAAAGGGAATTTTTTTTCTGGACCTTAAGAAAATGTGATGAAACTTGCCTTTATTAGTTGTCTTTGTCCTGCAGCGTAATTCATGTGTTTGTATCTATTACAGACCGCTTTGGTCCTAGTGAGAAGCTCTGACTTTGCTGATCTTTCTTGCTTTAAAAAAAACCCCATTTTTGTTACAACATGATAGGAGTTTCAAGGTGGCTAATTTTGAAAAGCAAGTTCTGATTTTACAGTTGCAAATAACTGTTTTTACAATTTTACTGCCATGCTTTATTGCTTTATAACATCTGATGATATCTACAAATCAGTGAGTTAAATGCCTATAGTATACCGTTGTGTGTATGGAACATCAGAAGCCGAGTAGAGGGTTGCTTTTTTTTTTTTTTTTTTTTTTTTTTTTTTTNAAATTGTGAATAATCCCTGAAGTCATATTATGAAGTGATGAGATGAAAAAACTTCCATGTGGAGTCCATCCTTCTTGCCCTTTAGTTTTTTGACCCCTGGAGTTCTTCTCTATTACTGTCAAAGATAACTGTAACCTAAGAATGTTTTATATTTAAATTAATCTTGAGATGTCTATAGATTAAAAACCAAGGTAAAACTAAAACCATGAATTTGCAAGAGTTGCTGACATTATATAAGGAGAATTACCTCTATGATACAAAGGGGTTATGAGCTGTTATTGAAACTTGTGTAAAATAAACCCCACTGCTTAAATGTGTAGTTTGTTTAAAAAAAAATTACTTGAGTTCTGTGAAGACTTAATGCAAAGATGCTGTAATATCTGCCCATTAGAGTAAATTATTCCCCCCCCCCTTTTTTTTTCACAGAGTTGTTTCATGCTATGAAACTGCAACAGCAGGTAATGATTACTGTCCCTTTAATTCCCTTTAATTCCCAATCAGTTTTTCAGGTATTGTCCCATTTATTGAACATTTTCTAAGCTACTGCTGGTGTTCTTAAACAGCTATTTTTCTGTTTTAACCCAGATAATTTATTCTTATTTCAAGAAGCTGAACCAGTTTGTAAACAAAACTAATAACTGGCTGCTGTTGGCCTCGGTGCAGCAAGCGTGCCTCTGTTTAAGGTCAGGATGCACTCATTTCACTCATGCCATTGTTTTAATCATCTGGGCTTCGGCTCAGAAATAATTCTCAAAATAAGAACCTTCCCGCCTCCTGGCAGGGGGTGATGCTCGGAGATCGCTGTTCTGATCATCATCTCATAAAACGATGATGAACCCTGCTCACGTGGCTCAGGCACTCCAGCAACACTGTCGTGACGATGTGATTTAAAACCTCTCCTATTCGCATGGCTACGGGGTGGGATTGTAAATGACAACAGAATTATTCCAAATGCCATAAATCCAAGAGGATTTGAATCACTCTGATGTGAAGTTGTTTAAAACCAGATCAGGTGTAGCTGACCCCGTGTTATGTACCATGAACACTCTTCTGTAAGAGTGAAAACTTGTAGTGATATTGAATAAGTATATAATAATATATAAAATATACAGAATATGTATTTACAAATAATATATAAAAATTGTATATAATACATGTGTTTGATACAGGTTATATTTATATATTTTATATGCATNGGTTTTTTTTATTGGTTTCCTTCTGGGTGGTTGTAAGCACTGCCAAATTTATTTTCATTGAGTAACTTCAACCCTTGTCAAGTGTGCTGGACTGATGGCCTGGGAGGAATTCTGTCTCTGTGCACCTGGAGAGCTGGTAGTGGGTAGATGACAGTCAGATGGAGCTCTTGTGCTGGTGACCACTTGTACCACCGCCAGGACTTGTTCCTGGTTCCTCCACATCCTCCTCCTCCTTTGTGCAATCCTCTGGCTCTTCATCACCTTGAAGTTTGTTCTCAAGGGGAACAAATGGGGATGTCGATACCCGACTGCTAAGGAATGGGCTGGATGCCTCCACCTCGTGTGAGTTGGCATAACACTAATACATTGCAATGAGAGTTTAGGCTCTTTTGCTTGAGATGTCTTCACATTCAGGCAGCTGCCCGTTAACATGGATTTAATTCTAAAATCAGGGCATGCAAAACATGAGTGTGAAGAACTTGTTTTTTGTGCACAAACATTTTTTGCTTGATAAGTTTTTGGTCTTTTGCTTGGAAATTAGCCCTGCCTTGCATGCATATGAGTCCCATTCTTGCTAGAAAAGAGGAAAAAAAATCTCTCTCTTCTTTAAGGATTTTACAATGAAAATAGTCCCATTTTAGCAAAAGGAGAAAGCCTTATGTTAGTGTGGCTTTCTGTTTTGCTACTAATATTTCATATATTTCTACATAGTCAAGAGCATTGGTACCTGACCAATAACTAACCTAGCTAGGTGAAGGTGAATTAAGCAGTTGAAAGATTTGATTCAAAACCTGACAGTGGCAGCAGTGGGATGTATTTTTTTTTCTGGTGGAATCATATTTTATTTGGATTTTGAATTTTTTGACTTCTAAATGAGGTAATAAACCATAAATGTTTTCTTCTGCATCTCAGTTTCTCCTGCACTGCTGTTCTGACTGATGTCGCCAAGACTAAGCTTCACACTCTGAATAATGCATTAACTTCTCTGCAAGACATGAAAGTCTGGAGACTAATTTTTTGTAAGTATTGTTCTTTTAGTTACTTTCAACAGAAACACTTTGTTCTAGCTGAATGTTGGATGGCAGCCTCAGATTTTCATGTGCAATGCACATTTCAGCCAGTGGGAACTGTGCATGTACCTACAAGTAGACAGGAGCGGAGCTTGTCCCAAGTGGAATGCATGGTTTCTACTTGCTTTTGCTCAAATATCTCCCAGGTTCAGAGTTGTTGTATGTTGTTCAGAGTGGTAAAATGCTGTGTATGCAGTGAAATATCAGGAAGTGCTGCATTGATAACAAAATTCATTCCTCTCTTCATTTTAAATTCAATGAAAATGTTACTTAAATGGAGCTAAACGGCAGAAGCAAAGGGTGAGCACTTAAAAATATATTTTAAAAGGATTCCTCCAGCTTGTATGAGCCTGTTCTCCAGTTTTGATAGCTGAAATGACACTGCCTCCCTGTAATGAGATGTTGGTCTTGTTTTATGGAAAGGGAAATTGAAGTCCCTGAAGGTCTTGGGACATGTGAGATTCCCAAGGAAAGCCTTTCACAGAGAGTCTCAGACTCCTGAGACAGAATAAATTCTGGATTAAGTCTTTATTAGAAAAGTGTGATGTTTTGGGCAAGGGCTAAGTATTTTGTCTTTTGGATGAAACATACGTCTCATAAATCCTTAAAAACTGAAAATGGGAGGTAGTGGGCGAATTAACAAATGACAATGCTGGTTCTAATTTTAGCGATATCGCTATTTTGACAGATTCATTTTCTTTCATCCGCTATGATTGATAAGTGTATCTGTCTGGGATTAGAGAAAGTTGTGAGAAGGGAAGTGCTTGAAGGTCAAATTGCTCTAAGGAGAAGCTATATTTTCCTGGCAGTTTTGTTTGGGAGGGTCAAGGCTTTTTTTCCTTGCTCAAAATAAACCTTTATTTCTTTAAAGAAAGCATGTTGTTCAAAACCCTCTTTTGAAAACCTGGTCAGAGACAGGGAGTGCTGGGCACTTATGAAAACCAGCCCAAAATTTCTGACAAATTTTAAATTAGGAGACATGAAAGAGAAAGCACAAACCACTTGATGGTTGGTTTGTTGTAGATTTAAATACCTTTGTTATAGGAACTTAGATTTGTTTGTTTCAGTGTTCCATGGGCTTTGGGCAGTGCCTGATCTTCTCTTTGGGGCTGTGTTAGGGACATACTCTTCTCTCAGCTGACTTAAAGCCCTTTTCCTGGAAACGGCAGTTTTAATCTAGGTGCCAGTGCCAAAAGGCCTTTTTCAATTCTTACCTTTCAGTGTGGGATGACAGAGCATGTGGTAGAAGCTTTTGTTTGCATGAATTGAGCTGTACATGCAACTGCTGCTTTTGCCAGCAGCAAGAGCAAGAAGTCAATCTTGAAAAGTTTTTTTCCTTTCTTTCTTTCGTTTTTTCTTTCTTCTAAATGACAAATATTTCCAAGGTGTAGGTCTGTAGCGGGAACTTGTGTCTGGAGGCTGTTTGCACGGTTCTGTGCGATGCTGCTGAGAGCCGTGTAGGACATTTGCTTGATGTTGGTGCTTGGAGCTATCCCATGTTTCCTGTTGGATCCCTGCTTGGTCATGGGCTGACACTATTATAGCTCAGCCAGATACCATGGTATAATTTGAAAAGGATGAGAAATGTTAAGAACACAATGGGATGCACGCTCTGAAAAGCTGCATAGGGAAGCTGAGACTTTGAAGTGCAAAGAGGGTGAAATCTTCCCTGCTTAGGGAACTCAAACAAGTTGTGTGTACCATGTAAATGCCTGTTAAACCATCAAAGAAAGGCTTAAGTCGAGCTTAAGTGAATGGGTCTCATGCAAGCATTCTGCCTGCAGGTAAACTTTACCCTGGCTGCATATTTCTGGAAAATAAGCTTTTTAGAGGAAATTGGAAAACATGATGCTAAGTCAGGCTATGGACAGGTATCTATTGCCTAGGCATACAAATCAGGATCCAAATCCATCCCTTAGCCCTTCTACAGGGATGTTATTGTTTCAGAGAGGGCTGGGGCAGTGACAGAGCCACTCTGCCAACAGTTTTCTCCTCAAATGGTGAAAGATCTGAGGATATAGTGTGGGAGGATCAAAGGGGAGGGAGGAGATGTGGTGGGGGAAGGAAAGGATGGAGAACAGCAAAGCCGGGAGCAGGTGGAAAGGAGCAGTACCAGGCTCTGGTGTGGATCCTGCCTGAGAGGACACCTGAGGAAACTGGGGGCTCAAGAGGTTGATGAGGGTCTAGGCGGGGTGTTTAGGGATGAATTCTCTGAATTTTAGTGTGTTGTGCAGTGAGGTGAGGGCTGCAGCAGCTGGGGAGGATATCCTGAAATTATGGAGTGTAGCTGCTTCACAAATGTGGCACCTGCTCGTCAAAGACCAATAACTTGCCTATAGAAAAGAGAGGGGAGGACATCTCCACCCCCCCCCCCCCCCACAACAAAACCAAAGCAAAACAAGCAAAAAAATACCCCCCAAACCCCACAAAACCAAAAAAACCCCAAACAAACCAAAAAACCTCCAAACTCTCAAAGAATGAGACAGACACAAAGCTGCAACAAGGATCACTGTTGGCTACTACTGTTCCTAAAATATCAATTTTTGGCTGCAGCATCCCCACTAATCCTTTGAGAGGGGGGGTTTCTCCCCTTCCTAGAGCAAGAAGGTGGCGTGTTTTTTTTTTTTTTTCCACAAATGCGCTTATTTATTTATAAAAATTATTGAAAACCTTATTTTGGGTTTAGAACTAGCTTTCTGGCAGGGTTTCTTGGGGCTGCTGCAAGAGATGAGCATCCTTGGGTCAGGAGTGCCGTGTTTCTCGGCTGCGGGCTCAGGTACCGCAGCACAGGGGAGGTTTTGCAGTACAAGGCACCGGCGGCTGGTGTCATCCCATTACCACAGGACAGTGGCGGTACACTACATGTTTCTATTCAAGCATTTAATACGTTATTCTGTAACTTTTGTCTTGGAAGTAATGAAGCCTGACAGCTTTGGCTTGTGCGCGATAACAATCCCACACTGGTATCTTTTGAATTCTTCATTGCCAAATTCATAAAGGAAGAATGGCTTTTCCAAAATGACAGTAAACATGCTTCATTTTATAAGACACTGTGGTTAACAGCCTGAAACAGCAAAGTGTTTTTTGAGCTATAGCTAAACTAATTTGAGCTGTATTAAAAGTGCTGATCTGGAAGCTGAGCTACTTTTTGTAACAGCAGGAAAACATGGACAGACTAACTCCTGTAGTTTTTACAGGGGGTGTGTGGAGGATGCTTTCAGTGTTTTCTGTGCAGCCAGATCCTGCAAAGTGTGGGAATAAAGAATGCAATGGTCCTGTGCTGTGCTGCCCATCTCACATGCAGATCTGCTGGAGGCTCAGATGGAGGATGTGAACTGAGATTGAACTGGAGTCCCTACTAATTACATGGTTTATGCCTTTTGATGGAGCACTTCATCAGAAAGAAACCTTTGAAAGACTGTTTAGAAGAAATCTGTATGATGCTAACTGAAGCCTGGGAGCAACCAGGTGCTCTGGAGAGCACCACTGCAGTGATTTTGGTGCAATGGGCTTGGGGGAAGGATTCAAAGTCATTGGAATTCTGGTTTACTGCAGGATTAGCACAGTTTATTTTGGCTGAAGTTGAATGAGTTGCCCTCATCAACCTTAATCAGCCCTCATCACCTTAATGTAAATGAGAGAATAACAGTCCACCTGGGACTATGGCCTGTTGCTTTGCATTTATTTTATTTGATGATATTGTATGCTCATGATTTGCAAATGTAAATAAGAAGTCAAGGGGCAGAGCGGTGGGGGAGCAGACCCCAGCGATGGCTGTATCTGGGCTGGAGAGTTTGAGTGCTTGGTTGAACTTAAGTGAATTGATTGCTCATTAACCTCAGTTAGCTAATGTGTTTAAGTGCTTGCTTAGCTAATCTACAGACACTTGTTCCAGGATGTAACACAGAGCTAAACTGGATTACATTGAGGCTAAACCAGATGTTAGCTTGCATAAGCGGTCCTTTAATTTCTGCACACAGGGAGGAAAGCCCTCCCCATGCCAGCGACATCTGAGCTGCTGTTGATTTTTAACTGTGCAATATTTAATTTTTTTTTTTAGGAAGTGAATTAGCTAATAACAAACAGCAAGCCATCTAAAAACATGTTAAAATAAGTCTCTAGTGATTTATTGAAAATATCATAATCAAACTGTGCTTGATTATGCCTCATAGGCACACAGCTGCTTTGGGGGCTTCCCAGAGAGCTGAGGAAGTGTGCATCCAACTGTGCTTCCTGAATCATAGCTTTACTGAAAACCTTGCAAGTAAAAGAATAAGCAAGCAGGAGGCGAAAAGCAGGATGAGGTAGGAGAAGGGAGGGGCATATAAAGCTTTTACACCATGAGTGCATATGCCAGGTTTTGGGCAGAGTGGCCGTGCAGCTCTATGGCCCGTGCACCTTCTCTGCTTCCCAGCTGGCTCAGGCAGGCTCATACAGTTTGCAAATCCCAGCCTGACCTTGCACCATAATTTGGCAGATTTGGTAAACAAATCTGCCGGTGTTGTATTGGTTGAAACGTTGATTAGAAGTTAAAACACCATTGGCAGAGATGGTCGCTCCATCGGCAGCTCTGGGTGGAAAGGCTAGGGCTGTCAGAGCCTCTGCTCTGCACAGTGACAACATAACTGGGAAAGTTTTCTATCTGGCACTTCTCATGAATTCATTTTGCTTTGAAAGGTATGAGAAAGCTACAAAAGGTCAGGGGAGACAATGACATTTTTAAACTGAAAATGCAATTGCAATTTCCCTCTGAGGCTTGTAAATATGCTCTCAACTATAAATAGGCCATTTCCATCACTTTTAAAAGAATCCTAATTCATTTATCTGTGATCACTGTAAATGCAGCTTCATAACTTTCATGTACTCACCACTGTCTCCTTGAGGTGTAGTGCATATAACTTGGCAGGAACACATCTCACCTGCTAAACAGGAGAGGGGGAAGGGTCAATGTTTTCAACCAAAGTTTATTTTGCGCTACGATTTAGTAACCACTAGCAAGCTTTCTAATATGCATGAGTGTTTCCCCAGAAAAGATATTTGCTCTGCAAATGCAGCATGCTTTTTTTTTTTTCTCCTGTTTTTTTCTGTTGACACAGCAGCTCTAAAGGTTGCTGGCATTGAAAGGATGCACTGGGGCCATCTGAGAAGGGGTGGATACCAGACAGAGCAGTTGGTGCTGCTTATGGAAAAGTAACTTCATGGATGAAGAAAAGCCCAAGGTGGTCTTAAGAATGTCCTGGGTTGAGCTGAGGACTTTGGATCGGAGTTCAGACCGGGTGCTGCTTTCTCAGCCCCTTGGTCTTGGTTCCTGAGATCTGTTTCTCAGCCCCTTGGTTTTGGCTCCTGGAATCTGTTTTCTTAGGGCTTTGTTGTGGCTCCCAGGTTGAATGCAGTGTGGGGAACATGGTGTGTTGCTGATGCTGTTCTCAAAGGACAGCAGAAAGATTCAGTGCCTTTACATAAGAGGAGGTTCGTAAGACATCTTTGGTTGTGCTTAATATCTTTGGTTGTTGACACGTTTGTGCTGTAGTGTCATTCAAGACAGAGATGCCGTGGAAACTATTAGTAAGGAAAAAAAAATATACTCTGTTTCGAATTTCTGCCCTTTTGTCGTTAAATCTCCATCTAACACCTTTAAACATCTTTCCCTTCAAAAACCTGTAGTTGTATTCAAAATATCGCTAATTATTTTGCTTGCGAATCTGTCTCTTTGTGGTTTGCATTAAATATAAAAGCAATTGGGAATGTGACAAGCTAGGTGTGAAGTATTTGTAGAAATATAAAATGGTGTGTTATGAAGAGTGAAGCAAAACAATACTTGATTAATAAGTCACCATAAAACCATCAATTGGTTCAGAGTCTTAGTCTTATGATTAATAGTTCACTTAAAATCTTAATAGAAAGACTGCAAAATTAATCTTAAGAAAAGATGTAATGCTATAGATGAGTTGTTGAAAAACTACTGGTAAATTAACTTTGAAAATGTTTACATGTGAGAACCTGGGGTGGGCTGGAGGTCTTGAGCAGAAATGCGGAGGTATTTTGGCATTTAGGTATAGAGCCATAGGACAACTTGTATTCCAAAGTGCAAAGTGATGAGTATAATGCAATTCAGTCTGTGAGAGGACAGAGACATTTTATAGCTACTTGGATGCAAGGTGCTGGAAATCCAACATAAGGTGCACCCGTTGGATTTAGTCTCGTGCTTGGCTCTTGCCTGCTAATCCGTATTAATACCCTGTCTCCCTTCTACCAAGGGCCCAGTTCAACTCCCATTAAAAGGAAGCTGGATGAGTCATCACATCCTTAATTCCTTAATGCAAGAATATTATTCTTCTCCCATATGTTCCCAACTGGTTTTGCTTAGCCCCCCCTCCCCGTGGATCCCCCTGGGAGATGTGGATGGATGCTCACTCGTTCTGTTGGCTGCACCAGCAGCCTGTCTCTGGGTACTCCGCTTGAGTTGTGGGGCTGTAATGATCTCAGAAGAGGCTAACAAAAGTTCTCTGTTGCTTGCATTTTCTGTATTTACTTATGTTGTGGCTTCCTCATGTATGCTAAAAGTAACATCCTGAAACGTTAATTGTTGCTTGTAGAGGACATTAAGTTCCCCCAGATGAGATGTACATTTGAGGTGAGAAGTATTTCTGCCTGTGCCTGTGCCATGGAGGGACTCTGTCCTGAAGCTTGAAATCCTTTTGTTCTCAAAGCTAGATATTGGCCTCTCTTAACAGTTTTTGCTGTTTTTGATGGCTGTTCTTTTGATTCATTTTTTTTAAACAAGGTTCTTGTTCTTTAAAATTTCTGGTTCCTGTTCATATTTTTGAATGTAGGTAATGCAAAACTTAAGACTGTAAAAACAAGTGCTATTCCAAAGTAGTTTCAAAATCCTCTTGAGAAAAGCATCTCCCCGTTCCAGATGGCTCTTGCAGTTATTGTCATTACACTGTCATTTGCTACAAAAAAAAAAAGTTTTCTCTTGTGGAATAAACCCCCCCAATTTGACACCAGGACAGATGCCCAGGCCTTGTGCCTGGCATGGCTGGACAGAAAGCTCTGTGGTTTTCTGTGGAGCCTGTGAACAAGAAATGATCGACTTGTCTGCTGAGATCTTGTGCTGCTTGAGTAACTTGTGGCGATGTCATGAAAATGCATATATGTGATTATGTCATCTGGAAATATCTTAAGATGGGTGATATCTGTTAAAAATAAGAAACCAAGTCACAGCCATCCTCCTCTGGTCTGAATTCCCATGTGAAAATAAAATTAATAACAATTCACAAAGTTCCCTGAACGAAGCAGTAGTTCAGTATTTAAAAACTAACCTATGCCTTAATTAGAGTGTTGTCTTTCCTAAGGAGAGGGAAAACAAACGGCATGTAGTCTGACAAGGCACCCGCCACCTCTGAGCCTGCTGCAATTTAAAATGTCAAGCTATAAACCACAAGAAAGAGAATTGGACATAACGAGATGTAAGGAGATGGTGCTCATGACAGTGATGTTGCGGTGCAGCTCTCTGCTCTCCCTCCCGACTGTGCCTGTCAGTGCATCTTGCCATGCCACGTGCCAATGGAGCTGCTGCTTCCCCAATGCAGCCCCTGCCTCTGCTGTGAGGCTGGGTGACGGGACTTTTATACAGACATTGTTCAAAATAAAGCTACTTTTAGTTTTTTTTAAGTCAGACTCTGACTGGGGTGGTGAGGCACTGGCCCAGGTTGCCCAGAGAACCTGTGGATGCCCCATCCCTGGAGATGTTCAAGACCAGGCTGGATGAGGCTTTGAGCAACCTGGGCTAGTGGAAGGGTTGGAACTTGATGACCTTTAAGGTCCCTTCCAACCCTAAACCATTCTGTGATTCTAAAAGAAAAAAAAAATAATTTCACGTGTGCCCAGTATAGTTTTTTAAAAAATTTGGACTGCACCCATTTTTACTCCTGTGCTGTTGTTAAACTCCTTTAACTCAATCCGTTGGAGTTTATGAACCCATTTTTCATCTCTGACTTCTTGTTGAAGTTCTCTTCTCATAGAGTCTCTTTTAGATATATAGGAGATCCCAGGAGTGGTACAACCTATGCTGCGGGAAGGACTGGAAACATCTGACAAGTCCTAATCCTTCACTGCTGTAATACAGGATTTAAAACTTTATTTTTTAATGGATTATTGTTAGTGTCCTACAACCCCTGGACAAAAAGTTCAAGCTCTGAATAGTGTCAGAGTTTGACAGACCATTCTAGAAATTTGCAGAATCTGAGTATTTTTTTTTAACATTTCTCCTTGGACTTTCGTCCAACCTGCTACAGTCCAGTCCTTTTAGTGCAGGTACTATTTACAAAATCTTGGTATGAGAATGTTGTGCTGCTAAAATCTTTTCCAGGGTGCTGTACTGTACATGCGTGAAAAGCTGGGCAAATATCTGCAAGCTGGTGGGATGGGGCAGTTCAGAGGCACTTGTATCTGAATCCATCGAATGACCTTCTTGCAAGTGAGAGTTCAAAGACCTCATCATCTGAGACAAGGAATTGGTCTCAAGGGTAAATTGATACAGGTTGGCTGAATGGGACCAGAGCTTGTCCTAAAAAACCAGGAAAGTAGCTGTTGATAACGTATTTGTAGCATGGCAAGAAAAAGTTTTAGCAGAGAGTGGAAAATGAATAACAAAGTAAATTCCTCCAGAGTGGAGGAAAAAAGTGCTCAGTTGTTTTAAACTGTGTCCTGTGTGTCTCGCTTATTCACGAACCCAGCCTACTAGGACACAACTTTCAGTCTATCTCCACCCTTTTTAAATACCCTCAATATCTAGATGCTTCTTTGAAATCATGATCTGTTTATTTTTAGTGAGAAAATTATTAGCAACAGAATTTATGTCGACAGAAATATGTTGTAGCTGTACTCCCTATTAACACTTACTTTAAAATTTCAGTGGGTCTAATTTTACTGAATCCCCTTGGATTAGTGAGCATTCTTTATTTCTTTGAGTAGGGAGTTTTGCATTTTGTCCACTAGCTAATTAATACTTAATGCAAGTTTTGTGGAATTACATATTTCATAGTTGGTTTTAATTAAGCAGAACAGTAAAAGAAGCATTTCATTGTGGAGGCATTTTGATGAACCATGTGTCAAGTTGTTATTTTAATGTAGGAGGATTCATTTCTTCAAGAGTTTTTCCCTTAGGGACGAAACCACAAACAAATACTGTAAACTTGCAGACTTCTGAATACTGGCCAGGCAGAATCTAGCCTGCTTTATATGCCTCCCAGTGCTAATTAGGAAACCAGATTTTTGTCTATATAAACACAATAATAGCTTTGTGTAAGCAGGTTCTCAATGTGTAAAATACCTTTCTAGCTGAAACAGCTGTTAACTTCCGGATCCTTTTTCTTTTTCTTTAAAGAGAATTTGCAAAAAACAAGGTTATAAACATATGGCCAAAGTTCTAAGTGCTTTTGAAGCACAATTTTATAGCTAATGTCTNCAGCCACTCCTCCCAGTTTCATACTGTTCAACTGTTACTCCAATGGGTGCATCTCTAGAAAAGGTTATAAGCTTTGAGAGTGCACCTTAGCAAAGTGCGTCTCTGTGTGTTCCAAATAGGGATCTTGGAGCTGTTTTCAAGGAAAGGAGAAAGGGGACTCAGTGCAAAAGGAATCCAGGGGCCCTGTGCCAAGGGGAAGTTCAGCAATAGAAGAAAGTCAATTAATCAACTTCTGGGAGGCTGAGACAGTTTGATTCCCCATGCAAGTGCTTGCACTTAAATCATGGCTGATCTAGTGTAGCCGCATGTGTAAAGGTAAAATTTGTTCTCCTATCAATAGGTGTTGAACTTTTCAACTCACGTTCTGTGATTAAGCATCAAAATATATCATATGAAAAACTGTTGTTTACATTAGAATACAAGCTAGATTTTGTAGGGTTTGGCAAAATGTGATGTAAGATGGATAGCTGATTGACCCTTAATTGACTGAAGATTTTAGAGTGTCAGGCATAGGTTGGGTTTGAAAATTTTTGACAGGATGGTCTTTTGTTGAAAAATTCTCACTCCTCAACCAAAAGGAACAGAGTGGTTTGATTAATCTTTCTTCTTTCCGGGACTTATATCTGAAATCTCCTTGCTTTCACCCTAGACTTGTATGGAATTGTGCCTGTGGCCAGGCAGAGAGATCTGGCTCTCCTGCTCTGCATAGAGCTCCTGGTAAGCACATGAGGTTTCCAGGCAAATTGAGTTTCTTAAATCTGCAGCTTGGTGACAGACCTGGCTCTCCATGAGAATGGACATCCAGCTGATCAGAGGAAGCCCAGGATGTGGGTTCATAATTTTTTTTTTTTTTAATAAAAGTGTTTATATTTTATAAAATTTTATTTGCTCTCCCTCTGATTAAATTTGGATGTGGTTGTGCCTCTTAAATGAGTAAATACTGTTCAGTAGGAAANATATAAAATATTTATTTTCATTTTTGGGGGCTGCTTATTGCCAAATAGTGTATAAAAGTGAACAAATTTCTGCCCTATTTTGTTTAGCCCCTGTTTTATGACAAATGCTGCAAGAATTGGGCAGAGAAACATGCAATGTTTTTGACAGAGAAGTGTTCCTCTCCAAAAGAAGTAAAAGGCAAAAATGCAACTTAAAGCAGTTTACAATTTAGCTTAACTAAATCCAGCTTTGAAATTTCTAAACCATAAGACTGGGTGAGGTGCTAAGTAGCCAACAAACTAGAAAAAAAAAGGTGGAATACAAAGTAAGGAAAAAATAATCTTGTAGTAAACAGGACCTGTTCAATAATTTGTTGTTCCTGAAGCCCTGTGGGGTGGCCAGTGACAAGGCCCAGAGGTGGCTGGGTCCCTGTGCTCCCTGGTGTGAGAACATCCTGCTGTCTAAAAAGAAAAGTGTCTGCAGCCTCTGCAAGAATGTGTCGGCGCTTCTGATGCATAACAGTAAAACCAAAAATCGGTCCGAAGATCTGAATATTTTCAGTCTGGTCTTAGAATGATAAAATTGTTAATGCTTTTGTAGTTCTTTTTATTTTTTTTTTTTTTTTTTTTTTTTTTTTTTTTTTATTTTTTTATTTTTTTTTTTTAGTTTGTATTTATATTATGCAAATTTGGGATGCAAGTTGCACATTATTCTTGTCAGAGGATCTCTGAATCCTGGCTGATTTGATGATGCCTGTTTGTATCCCCTGAGCACAGACAAGCCCCTGTCCCAGAAGTGCAGCTGTTGCAGGTAGGTTTCTGTGTCCTACCTGATGGGTTTAAATTCTCAGAGCGATTAGACTGCAAATACAGAGTTACAAGAACTGGACAGCAGAGGAAGGAGCCCAGGCTGGAGGTTACACACTGGGTTTAAAGCACTGATGAAAACAAACTCCCTGAAAGCAGGAAGGGCTACACCTGGCAGCATTCATGTATCTACTGTTCAGTAGGAGATCCACAGATTCTGGTCCCTTGTTAAAAGCCTGAAATATGTGGCTGTGCGGTCTCGATAAGGTTTCTGAGCCAATAAAATAAGGACTCAAGGTGTTTTACTGTTCAGTTTGAGTTGCATGAAGTGTCTTTTGTTTGACAAAGCTTCAGGCATGGGAGCTTCATGTATGCTTTGGGTAACTGCTCTGCAGTGGTCTTTTGTGCGAAATGTGGTATGAACTTGAACTATGAGAAATCTGGTTCCTTTTTTGCTGTCACATTTACCACTCTTTGCTAATGTGCTTTAAGGAAAATCAGTACAGATGGGGTCTTTTAACCTGGAGTCTGCCCTTGTTAGGTTCTTTTGACAGTTTGGTGGAGGAGGTAAGGTTCTTGCTTGAAGGAGGTCGACTTCAGAAGCTCTGTCTGAAGGCTACATGATGAGCTCTAAGGGTTTTTATAGATCTCTGTTAATGCCAGTGTTTACATTAAAACAACGAATTGGTGTGGGTTATTTTGTTTGTGTGTGGTGTTTGTTTTTTTTAAAGAAGTCTCATAGGAGGTATGACCTTGCTTCCCAGAAAATATTGTGTAGTTTGACACTGCATGGAATAACCCTTTCTTGAAGTATCTCAGAGCTGTTCTGTACAGTGGCTTTCACAGCGACCTTTTCCAAGACAAAAATAGTCCTTTATCATTCTTTCACTTCTTGGTTCGCTATTCCTTTGTCCCAGGTTTAATGTTCAGCAACTTCCCCTCTACCTACTAAATCTTTGAAGTATTCACCTCTGTAGCATTGCCTACGGCAAATACTGCCGAAGAAAACCAGGGCCAATGTACAGTGGCTGTAAATTTTCTCTTGGGAGTATGAATATGTCCAGTCTCAGCAGCTACCCCTTTGCCTGCACACATCCCAGGGGAGTTTCATGTAAGAAATAAAGGAAAGTTTGTCTGGAAGCTGCCCGAACTCCCTGTGTCACTTACTCAAACACAGTCAACTGAGTCATATTAGCAAAACTCATCAAAAAAAAGAACCCCTAGGCCTTGATTCTCCTTCTACTACCATTTGTGATTAACAGGAATAATAACTAAGATTAAGTTGGTGGAGTTACACTGGTCTAAATCAATAAGGGAAGAAAATGATGCGTTACTTAAATTAATGCAATGTTATGCTAGAATTTGTTTCATTTTATGAACTACAGTTTAACTTCAGTGGGTAGTGAAAGGAGGGAATATGGGATTTTAAAGGACCCTTAAAGTATAATACTATGAGATGGCAATTCAGAAATGAGGAGTTGTTTATAGGCAGATGTCTTTGCCAATTGTAGTGACTTAATTTTTCATCTTGGAGCAGATTTTCTCTCCTAGTAGCTCAAGTTAACCAAGTCTCCCTAAACCATCTAAGAATTGGGGAGAATCCCTTAGATTTTTTTTTTTAACAATTATTTTTGAGCTGAGGTATTAGAACAATATTTGAAAAATGAGACTGCTAAAAAAACCAGGAATATTACAAGTCAGATAAAACATCCCTAATGTGAGTTTGTAAAACCTCATAATTACTACTTGTTTTAGGGCTGGGTTTGGCTTATTGCTTAAGTTATTTGAACTGAGAAATCTAGAATGGGGCTACTGAATTTGGAGACTTCATTTCTGTTTCTAGATTTACCCTTAAGCTACTTGACGGTTCTGGCAAAAGGTGGAATGATTTGGTTAACATTTTATCTCTCCCGTGGTCTGGGTTTGTAGTTTGTTGTTTTGTGGGTTGTGGTGTGGTTGTGGGTGTGTTGTGGGTTGTTTTTTTTTTTTTTTTTGTTGACAGGATGGTTAGCAGGTGGGGGTGGCTACCAGCTGCCTGCAGAAGGGCCCTGGATATTCAGGGTGTGCAGGATGAGCAGATCTGTCACTGCATGGGTGAGACCTCGAGGTGGGACATGAAGTGGGTGGCAAGTGCTTGCAGGGTTGCTGCTTGCATACTCGAATACCTGGCAGCTTTTGATTTTACTTCACACCTTCTCAGTCAAAATTAGCTCAAAGAAATGAACACATTTCCTTTGGTTTTGAAGAAAGACCTTGTAAGGAGAATAATGAGAACATGAAAGATGCAACGTAATGGGGGTTGAGTTGGAGATGAACTGTGGGGCAGTCTCTCTCTAACTAGGTTAAGGATTTTATACTACTTCTTATTTATGGACTTTCTATACAAAATCTGTGGCAACATCTGAGTCCCCAGAGGACTCCATGGAGTCTCAAGTTTCCACTCCCACCCCCACTTTTTTTGGGGGGGTCAAAAAACCCTTTGGTGTTATGAATAAAAGGGCTTATTAGTAAATATATTTAATAATTTAATACATAATAATTAAAATTAATATGATAAAATTAAATACCTTGCTTACAACTTTCTCGGAGTTGTTTCGTAGCATTTCCTTAGGACCTTAAAGTTTTGAGTTCCCAGTTCTCCTCTGGAAGGTTGTCCCACAGTCAAATTTCCCCCGAAGGACAATGGATTTTTTGCTATTTTCTAAATGTTGTTTGGTTTTTTTTCCTGAGCTTAACAGACATGCCTGCTCACCAAAGCATGCACTTTGTTACAATGATTCATGCATAAAAATGCATGTTTAGCAGCAGCTTGAATTTGCTTCACTAAATGCATTTCCTTCCTCTGCTTGCCAGAAACTGTGCAGACCTGTGTTAAATGATCTTTTAGCTGACAGAAACTCTGTGGTAACGCATGTTTGTGATTAAAAACCATTATGCTAATATAATGGGTGTAAAGCCACTGGTTTTATTTGAGGAACCTGAGAGAAAAAATCTTATCAAAAGAATTATGGCAGTACTTGTTTGTGTGCAATAACCCCATAAAGAAAATACGATAGCTAATTACACTCCATTTTTTGCCCAACTTGTACATTGGAATTCTTCGTTGTACACACTACCCTGGATGGGGGGCTGGTTATTTCATGTTCTTGTCACGTTCATTGAGGCAAATTGTGCATTTTGGTGTTTTTAAATCGATCACGTTGTCTCTGCTAAGATAATGCCTATAGAATAGGACCTTGTCACAGGATAATGATCCTGCTGCCAGGTACATACTGAGGCAAATCTGGGACATTTATCAGAAACGAGCATCAAGGTGAAGCAGACATTTATTTCCAAAGCAAGAGGCTTTTATCCTGTCAAAACCTTCTATATTATTTTTTTTTCTTCCTTTTTCCCCTTTACCTGCATCTAGACCCAATGACTAATGGCCTAGGTTCTGTTGTTGTCTTTGTCTGACATGTTAACGGAGTTGTTGCAGGTCTTTGATATGTATCAGTAAGTTGTCCTCTTGATCCAACCAGAGCACAGATTTACGTTGTAGGAATAGAAGATGCAATGGTTTCATGTTGTTTAGATTTTCATGAGAATAGCCATTGATGTCAAGACATGATAGTTCTCATGAGCTTGGCTAACATACTAAGGAAAACAGAGTTGTGGTCCCACACATCTATGCCTACATTTAATGAGGTTCAACGTAACAGCAGCAGTAGGGTCATGTATTGTATGTCTGTAGCCTCTCTAAATAGCTCAAAAGAAGTCATCAGCCCTTTGTTAACTCTCACCATTCTTGTGTTAATTATGTAGACAGATGTCTCCTGTGAGAGACATGAGAAAAATCCAGAATTTTAGTCATTCTGAACAGAACATGCTCTTGTGTAAAAAATTGTCTCTGTAGATAGACAGGTGCAGCAGAACAAGTACTCTGTGCTCTTGTTGTGCCTACCTGCTAGGGGAAAATCTAGTGCCCGATAGAAGAAATCTGACAATCCCAACTGGATGGACATGTCAAAAAGACAAAACACAACAAAATAAGCTTCAGATGGCCGTAGTCGTGCAATTTTGAAACTTGATGGATCTATCAGTTCAGTAGGTCACAAATGTTGGTCACCTGAACTTCTAAAGTTTCACCAACTAAAAAGTGTCCACTTAGGAAGCAAAGAGCTCTGAAGATGCCTGTTACATTTTTCACCTCTTAAGTCAGAAATAAAAGCTTTTTATCCGTGTATCTCTTTGTGAATTGGGGTCTAGGAGTCAGGATTTCCCAAAGCCAAGTGCCAATGAATGATTCATTATGCGGTGTTAAATCCTTATAAGCTTAGTATTTATTCAAAACATTTTCTTCTTCATTTTTAATATACACTGAGAATGACTAATATTTCCCCTCAACTCCATGAAATGATGATAATCATTCATCTGCTTGGAGAAATTACAACTTCCTTGAACTGTATATATTTTGCACAGTATGTATCTGTCCTAAACTTTTCTTCAATTAGATTTTCTATTCTCATTGGTTTATAGCTATGGGTAATGCTTCTTCAGCCTAAACAGGCTGGGTTGTTGTGGTTTGTTGTATTCCCCCCCCCCTTCAGCTATAACAAGTTCTAGGCTCCCAAAATGAGGTGGGCAAATTGCCAGCTGAGTTTGCAAACATGTACAACCATGTCTGGCAGCAAATGATTCATTTTGAGTGTTGGCGTGCGTTTCAGGTTCAATCTGCTGTTAGATATGTGCGTCCTTGTCGCTCAGTCCACTTCGGAAATGGATCAGGGGATATTTTCTTTTCTATTAGGATTTCAGCCATACTGCTGCTGAACACTGGCTGCTCTGCATTCAGCAAAACCAGGCTAAGGTTATTAATCCTAACCGATAATCTCTGAGGGGAGAAGATGGGTAATTTTGTGTGTATATGAATTTTCTGTTGATTTTTTCCTAGAATACTGTGCCACCCTGTAAGCCAGTCTCACCCAAGGGTATCTCGCACTGTCTAGAATAGCTAGGAAATGCTGCCTAATACCTGGTAAACGCTGCAGTTCAGATCCTTGCCACAAACGCGCACATCCATCCATGTGGAAAAAAACCAAAATCCAATGTTTTACCTGGAAGAGAACTGTAGATAGTGTGGTGGTCTCAGAAATAGACCCAAAGCATTCCTCTACTTAACTGGGGGAGAAAATAATGACTGGGTCCTGCTGAAACTGCTGCTTATGGGGCACATGTGGCCCCAGGAGGAGGTACAAGGGCTGACGGAGCCTTGGGTTACACAGATGTGGTCCCCAAGAGAGTCAGTGGCACAGCATCAGGTACCGTGCCATCACTGCTGACCCCGGCCTCACTTGTGGCATCGCTGCAAAGCCTGGTGCTAGCCTGGGGTTGGATTGATTTCAGGAGCTAACATCTGCAACACAGGGATGAGCCCATCCATATTTTACATGTAGGCTGCTCTGTCCGGTGCAGAGAAATGTCCTGAGGTCACACTTAATCTGTTATTGGGCCCTTATAAATCTGCTACTCTCACTTTCCTGGAAAAAAACAGCAGATTGCAACTCCTGTGGAAAAAGTGAAGCTGCACTTCTCTGGGCAAATCTGGGAAGGAAAAAGAAATCTTTAATAACTGGGTATTGATTGTTCCCCTCTTGGAGTGGCCTGTTCTGCAGTGTCACAGCACATGACTTCCACTTTGTCTTTTTCCGAATGAAATAAGCCTGCACAAGGCAGAGAAACAAATTTTACTTTCTCATTAATGAAATATTAATTGTGTGTTTATATTTTGGTGTGGCCTAAAGTGAATATTAAATTGCACATAAATAAAACATTGCCAACTTTAATACAAGATGGGGTTTTCTCACACTTGTCTTAAATGAGCTCATTACAGTGGAGAAGGTAATAAATTTTTGATATCATGGCATGTTAATGAGGTGCTTGCCTGTGAATTCAAAGTGTTTAGTTTTCTCTCCCCTTCAGACATGTTATATAGTGCAAACATTTTGAATTATTTAATCAGGAGCATCTTTAAGCACTCTGGTGCTGTGTTTAAAAACCTAAACCCACAAAACCACAGAAGTAATTAATGGTTGCAGCTTCCAAAACTGACTATAATTTCTTGAATAATATTGTTTGTTATTAATTGAGAGTTACTGTGGAGGGTTTTCCTGCCTTTGAAGGAGGAGCCAGCTCTTGCTGCAGGCAGTACATTCACAGTGGTGGTACATGAGGAGTTACTTGGAAGGTGCCTGCATAATTTTAAGCTGTTTTACTTGAATTTTAGCCCACTGGGTTGGGTCATCAAAACTGTTTTAACACACATATAAACTATATCATAGAATCATTAAGGTTGGAAAAGACTTCAAGGATCATCAAGTCCAGCCCAACACCACCTAACTCACTACACCATGTCCCTAAGCACCACATCTACATGTTTCTTGAACACCTCCAGGGATGGTGACTCCACCACCTCCCTGAGTAGCCTGTTCCATATAATGACTGTTATATTCTCCAGCTGAAGCCATATTTCTCACCAATCAACCCCCAAGCTGCAGATGTTGTGCCTTTGGAGAACAGAAGTAGAGATGGGGAAGTCTGACCTGGTGGAGATGGATTTCTCTCCTTGGCAGTTCTTGTTCTTTTCTCTGGCTGGCCTGGTATGAAATATATATATCATTATAAGCTGTGATGCACTGGGTCTTTATAGGTTATTATGAAGAGGTAACAGCCCACTAAAAGTAGCAATCCCAAATGTTTCCCTTTGCATGAACTTGTGGGATTATTTTTTTTTTTAGCCACTACATTAATGACACACTTTTTTTTTTTTATAGTTTGCATCTCTCAGAGTGAACTTGAAAGCATTTCTGGTTTTTGCACTTCCATGAAAACTTTTCCAATAAATACTGAGGTGAGAGCAGCAATGAAAGATGTTGATGGTGCAGTGATGGGGAAGTCAAGGGCTCAGCAAGAAGCTGTTTCTTTTGCAAGCGTTTTGTGAGTTTTTGCTGGGTGTTTATAGTGGAAGAGTGATTGTAGGTGCTTCAGCAATGGATTAAAAGCTGAAGCTATATTTTTCTTCTGCACATATCTAAATAAAAACAGCCTCCTCAAAAAAGATGTGCTCAAAAACTCTGGAGACTGGAGAAAACAACCAATGCAAATGCCTGTTTCAGTTTGTTGGCTTTAACAGGAGGATTAAAGACAGAAATCTCAAGTTGTCATAAATTCCCAATATTTGCAGTCCTTAACTTTGGGATCTGTTAATGAAATCCATTGTTTCAAATTTGAATGAGGATGGAGGTCCTCCCAGAACAGGCTCAGCTCGGTAAATTCTCTTTGACATAACTTCTCCATTGCAAGAGCGATTTGCCATCGCTCAGTTTGCCACATGATGCCTTGTGGGTACATCCCTCATCTGGCTGTGGGGTGGGGGATGCCTCCTGGGAGGGTACACGGAGCAGGATAGGGGCTGTGGGCTGTGGCTCAGCTGGTGTCCTAACCCAAGCAGTATTGTTTGGATTTCCTTATTGTATCTTTGACCCGTCTATCCTTGATACGCTATCCTTGTGCCTTCTTGTGCTTAAAAGGCAGTTCTCCGCTTATCTGTTCACTGGGGAATAAATTCCCAAGAAAGAAGCAGGCAAGTCTGACCAAAAAAAAAAAAACTAGGAGATAACGAAGTGATAGAAAAAGTGAGAGTAGAAATGCTTCTCACATTTTCTAGCTTTTGCAGAATATAACTCCACCAGCAATTTGCGCAGGTCCAAGCTTTGAGGAAGGTGAAAACTCATAAGGTTTTTAGAAGTCTTCCTTTCTTTGACATTTCTGCTTTTAAATTCCTTTTCATAACTCAACCATTAGTCGAGGTACATGTTGTTTTTTGAGGCAGCAAGTTCTACAGTTTTAGATGGAAAGAGCCTTTCATAACAAGTTAGCATTGGTGCTAATAAGGACACCTTTGTGAGTGCCTGATTCTGCAGCGTTTTGAAATATTTTTCCCTTTTGCTGACATAAAGGGAATTGGCAGATCAGGCCCAGCATGCAGAAACGGAATTTCTTTTTAAAAGTACTCTGTGGTATAACCACATCAAGGTTTGTCTCCTTTTGTAATAAAAGGCATTTTTTTGAAATGCTGTTCCAAAACGGCTTAGAATATCTATTCTAAGTTCCTTGTTTTTCTCCTGCATGCCTCTGTTTCCTTGATGAAGATGACCCATATTATTCAAGGTATATATAAGGTGTTCCCCACAAAGTAACACAGTGTCTAACTGTTAAAATAGTCTTAATCTCAGTTTTAAATCTCAGTTTTCCATCTCAGAAAATGGCTGCTGAAACACTTTGTGTAGTCCAGACTTTGCCATTTAAATTATATGAAAGTTGAAATGCAAAATTAGATATTCAATTTAAAGCATTTAAGCTAAAAACACCTAACTGCAAGTAATGCTGGGCATCACAAATTCTGTACAGAAGTGCCCCAGTATTGCCGAAAATTTGGGCATGAATCTGCCTGGAAGTAGTGCAGGGCAGCTGGTGACACAATCCTGACCTTTTCTTTCCAATGCTTACGATCTCTGTAGATCGGAATGTTAGCAAGCTTTTTTTAGGTCTTCATTAGCTAGTACAGGTGTGGTAGTGGCAAATGACAAGACAATAAGCTTGAAAAAGGGCAGATTTAGGTTAGACATTAGGAAGGAATTTTTGACTGTGTGGGTGGTAAGGCACTGGCCCAGGATCCCCAGAGAAGCTGTGGATGCCCCATCCCTGGAGGTGTTCAGGGCCAGGCTGGATGAGGCTTTGAGCAACCTGGGCTAGTGGGAGGTGTCCCTGCCCATGGCAGGGGGGTTGGAACTGGATGATCTGCTTGGGAGCTTCAAGAGGCTTCGCTTCCAGAGCGTGAAGGTGCTGAGTGCTACTGGTCTGGGAGACATTCACAGTTCATCCCAGGAAAGCAAGGCTTTTCCTTGCTGAATATTAAGTATATTAGGCTTAACCTGGAATGTTTATCAGAACAATAATTAAAAAAACCACCCAACAAAAACCCAGAAGATATTCCAATGATGAATGGTTTATTTAGAAGTAGGTAGCAAACACTTTTTATAAAAGTTAAATTTCAAGCAGTTTCCATACCTTAGTGCTCCTGGAAGGAAAACTTTATTCTTGAAGCAAGAATTGGAGAACTAATTTGGCTTAGCTTTAATTTAGTGATGATACAATTTAGCTATAATTAAATTGGAGCAAGAAATTCTAGGTAACAAAATTTATTTAGTTTAGTTACAGACTTGTTTTTGTTCCTCCATAATTAGTTTGCTCTTCAAATTGTAAAGTATCTCCATCCCTAGGTAAGCAAAAGTGCAGTCATCAGTCCATAACTTCTACAACATTACTTATAAATGAGAAAAACTGATAGGATAATCCTTAAACTAAGGCCCCTTGATGTTAATACTTCCTAATTATGTCTTGATTCCTGGATCATTGACTTCCCTCTAGTTGAGTGGGCTTAATTGTGACAAAAATTGACCCATCACAATTTACACGTTTTGGACTCCTTACAGGATCAAGACAATCTGGGTTTTCATCAGTGATGCTAGGTTTTCATAAATTAGATTTTTTGGTTTCCTAGTCCATGAAGGTTGCTGATACATTTGGAAACACCCAAGCAAGTTTCAAAATAATTTGACAATTTCTTTCATAGTATAATTGAAAATAAAATTTTAAAGCTCAGGGTATTAGCATTCATGTTCCTTTCTTTTATTAAAGTTAGAAAGATGCACATTCATACCAAATATCTTCATTCAGGCATGAGGAATTACTTTTATTAAGTTTTAAATTTGATCTTCAGGAGCAGCAAATTATTCTCTGCAGGCATTTGGATAATTTAACTATAGCAATACTGATCCATGCTTATGCAGTTGTTAATCCCTCTGGGAAAAGGATTCTTCCAGTTGTATTAGTTGAGCAGATGTTGGTTGTTGATTTTTCAGTTTTATTCTTGGTACTTTCGTTTTTCTCAGACGAAGGAGAAACTTCCTTAATCTCATGCAGAGACAGAAATATAAATGACAGCTAAAAATACGCTGAATTTTCTGTCCTTCTCCAGCTCCCGGAATACACACTGTGTTGAGAAGGGAGGATAAGCATGACTGCATGTATCTCTTTGAAGTACTTTATCAGTATTCTTAAAAAATATCAAAGAAGAGACTTATGCCATGTAAAAATAGTTATGATTACATCCTCTTTGGCTGGATCTGATACAGTTCTCATGTGGTACATCTGCCAGATGACTACTTCAATATTCAGGGAAAAAATAACAGTTTACAGGGATGAGGTTGTCTCTTGCATTTCTGAGGCCATTTTTTATTTCTGTGACAATTTTAGTTTTTATTATTATTTGTTTCAGGGGTCATGGATTTATCCTTAGCTGGTAGACTGTATCACAATTTTAAAACCTCATTTTAATAATTAAAACTCTACAAGTTTCCTTTAACAAAGTTTTTGCAATTCATTTTGTATTGGTTATAAATGCCTGGTTTCACATTTTTGAAGCGATAAAGGACCTAGTGCTAGCTTTCTGTTAAATGAAACATTTAGTGCTGCTCTCCCTCCTCTAGCTTGTTCAGCATTATCTCCCTGGGTGAATTTGCTGCCTCTGGATGGGATTTGGGTGGACTTTATCCAGGAGAAGCTTTTCCTCAGCTGTATTGACAGCAAGCAGAGAACCTACCTGGATGGTACTTGAACCAAATCCAGATGGGATGTGGGGGTGATCTGCCCTGGGGATTGAGGGATGATGCTGAGCCCTCAGAGCAGGATCAAATCCTACTTAACGTATCAGTTACCATGAGCCACAACCCCATTGCTGTGTTTCTTCACATGGGTAATTTCCGCGGAGTCATGCAAGCTGCCAAGAGTTTCATGGTTAATATTTACAACTAGGAAAAGGTAATGCTAGGCAGGAAATGTGTTTTCCGCTTAAAAATGGTAGCAGCTGCTTTTTCTCTGTTATGCTTGAAGAAACAGAATTTTTTTGTGAAAGTGAATGTTCAGCAGGATCAGCCCGATTACCTGAGCCTACCCCAGCTCTATAGTTGAACAAGGAAGGGGACCCTTTCCACAGCTTCTTGGGAGCAGCTGCCATGACCTCCTTGCTGTGAATTGTCCCACTCTGGTACCACTCCGGTCCATCCATCCATCCATAAGGGTCTGTGTGTTTTCATGTTACCCTTGTTTGTAGGAATCAAACAGGTAGCTGGCATTTGTATAATTTTGTGAAATTGCTGTCAGTACCGCTATGGTCTCTAGTCAGCCCTTTAAAAGAAATTTGTAAACACTAGACAACTTCAATATTTGCTGTTGTTATTCAGTTCTTTTGGATGCTAAGCACTGCTGCTGTTGTGCAGGTTTCAATAGCCTTTCCTCTTTTTATTTTTTTTTTTTCAGCGTATATTTCAATATTTGTTTTTCCTTGGAACAGCAAAGGCAATCGCACTGGCAAAATCAGTAAAGAAGCAAAGATTTTTGAAACAGAAGCGAGTGAAAGGAGAAGATCCACCAAACTCTGCATAGTTAAAAGACAATTACAAAAAGCAGTGCTGAGGGCTGTGCAATGATGGCAATGGTGCAACGACTCCTGCAGAGGCAGCAGCATGGGGTGGCCAGGGCTGTGTCTCTGTTCTTCATGCTAACAGCACTTTGGCATTATTCATTATTTATGTTAGTTTGAATTAGGGAAGAAAAGGATCCTATGACATCTGGGCAAGGCTGCTGGCTACTTAATTATTAACAAAAAGGAATTTGTGCAATTGTATTTTCAGATCCCTCCCTTCTGGCTATCTTTGAGTGACTTCATAGTTGGTGTAGAAATGTCTTTTTAAGAACTTCTGTAAAAGAAATCCTCCTTGGTGTCTGTTTTCATTGCTGGGTTATCTCATTTTTAATTTACTCTTCTTTATATTTCATTTCCAATTCTCCATCCTTCAAAAATCTTTATAAATGGCTACATAACAAGTGCAAATTTCTCTCCTGTTCAATGAAAAGTACCAATCAGGCTGTGATGGCTTTGACATCTCTTACAAAAAGAGAACAAAGAAACCACTCAACTCTAAATAATCAAAGTCTGGCTCGTCAGAGTTGGGATATATGGCCTATTAAGCTTTATTGAGGGCATGTTGCAAAAGCAGTGGTGCTTAAATAAGTGTACAGGCACTTATGTGATTAGATATGCATATGGCACAGTGATCTTGTTAAAATCAAATTTTATTCAAAGAAAGCAGATCTCCAATAAAACCATAATATGGCAGAAAATGAAGCAGTGCTTTTTTGCAAGTTGAAAATGTGTGATTCCTACTTCTGTGTTTTGTTGCTGGGGCTGTTTAGATGGGAGCAGGCTCAGGAGGATCTTATCCATGTGTATAAACACCTGTGATGGGAGAGAGGACAGAGGATAGAGCCAGACTCTTCTCCGTGGTGCCCAGTGAAGAGACAAGAGGCAACAGGCACAAACAGAAATACGGGAAACTCCATTTAAATGTGGGAAAATTCTATTTTGTGGTGATGGTGGTCAAACGCTGGAGCAGGTTGCTTGGTGAGGTTGTGCAGTCTCTGTGACAGTCAAAGCTCAACAGGATATGGCCTTGAGCAACCTGCTCTGGATTCATCAGGGGATGGACTGGTGGTCTCTGTAGGTGCCTCCGATCTCAGCCCCTCTGTGACTCTGCAATACACTGTGCTGTATAATTACTGTGCTGAGACTGTGTTCTAAATATTTCACTGACTTAAGTCATACAGTTGTAAATGTCAAAATTAACTGGTTGAAGATGGAGCGGGCACTTCTAAAGATGCCATCACAGGGGAGGAGAGAGGTTTTCAACTGAGTTATACCAGAAAAGTCAGTGGGGTAAAGGTAGCGTAAGGGAAATGTAATAGGAGAAATGCAGCCCTCTTGTCTCCTGCTGGCTGGCCAGTAACAGGAGATCACAGCCACCTGTTGGTTATGGGTAGATATGGGTAGTTGTTGGTAGAAAATCTGTTTTTCTTCTGAAGTGTTGAGCTTTTATAGGGTGGCTTATGCCTATGAACAAACCATCACCCCAGTTTCTTATCACTCTTCAGCCAAGGTGCCTCACTGCTCATGGAGATACCGAGGAAGTTGGTATTTCTGAGATTAACATCAACCAGCTTCCTCCAACTGCTCTGGTCCAATTAATCAGCTGGACACAGTCTGTGGTGCAGCTGTTTCTGCTGTTCTGAGTAAATCTTCTGAGTCCACAGCAGAGCCCCTTTTGGGGCTGGCTCCACCTCCCAGCCTGCAGCTGGGATCAGCTCTGCCTCACCAGAGCGTGCAGCTGGGAGGAGCAGGAGTGTGGTGTTTTGGTGCACACCCTTCCTCATGTCCTGTTTTTGATGTGGTGTTTTTTTTGGAAAGGACTTTGGTTTAGCACTTTCTATCACTTGGTCACATTTTACAGAGGAAAAACTAAATTCCCCAGCAAGAAATTGAAGACAACAGTTTATCCAGAGACAGATGCTTCTTTTACTCTCATTGCTTTAGTTGGGAACTTTCCTGTAGTCATTAAAAGTTTGCTGCTTAACAGTGTGCTGTGAGGATTTCCTGGTCCTGTCAAAATCAGCAGAGCTTTTCTGTCATATAAGTTGAATAAAGGTAGAACACTTTTTTTTATTTCATAGCAAAACATCAAACAATATTTCACCTCTGATGAACTTGGAAACCACAAGGACTCTGATAAAGGCTTTTCTCTGATGCCTCTTCTGCACTTTGTATTTCTCCATCAGCCACTCATTGTCTGCTCCTTTCTGTAGCACTACCCTGCTCCAAAACAGTTTAGTTTGTGCTTGGCACAGGTCTTGGCTTCCTGGCACCCCAGCTGAATTGTCCCTGGATTTCCAGGTTTGGTTCGTGTGCCGAAGTGCCAACCTCAAGCCTTGGCACAGAGGAATAAATGCGCACCAGAGCTGTGCAGTTGGCTGTCCCCAGGGATGGTCCTCGGCTGTCTCCAGGGATGATCCCCAGTCCTGGACATAGATGTTAGCACTTGGCCTGGCTCCCCTGAGTTGACAGATGTTACCTGGGCACAGGCAGCCTGTGGTGGCTCTGTGGGTGGCTGCTGCCATTTTTCAGTGAATAAGCTATAATCCTCAGGCACTCTCTCTCTCCAGCAGTCATGTTATTTATCTCTACCTGCTGTGCTGCTTTTTCGTCTTCTCATTTGGCATCTTCATTTGATTCTGTATTTGACATCCTGGTTCCTGATGTTTATCTGCCTAAATGGTGAATACCAGCCTCTGACTTATGACTCTTTCTGCTGACACTTGTTGTAGATCTCAGGTCTCTTTTCCAACTTTCAAGGCTCTCCTGTGTTTCCCCCAAGTGACCTGTGTGTTGTGACTCCTACTTTGTCATTTACTACATTGTCATCATTACTAAATCTTTATTCCGCAGATTTTAAACTAGATATTTTCCATACAAAATGAGTTATAGTGGTTATTTTTTAAAATGGGGTGTGCTCTCAAGCTTTCCTTACTGATGTAATCTTGTGCATTCCCTCTTGCCTTCTCCTGTAAAGGGGACGCCAGTGCCACATGGCTGAGACGTAATCTGCTCAATTTCTGCCTGCTTAAATCCAAAAGAACCATCACCTTAAACATGATGACAAATGTCTAGCCGTTTATCATAAATTATTGCTGAGTTTCCTTAGAATGATCACTGGTGTAACTACTGAAGAATTATTTCATAGCAACTTAGAAGTAGAGCTCAAAGATTTTGTAGAGTGTGAAAACTTTAAATGGGTCGTTTTTACAGTTGATTACAGGGCTTTTACTCCTTCAGCCTTCATAGATACATCTTTGAATGGCTTGATTTATGTAAAGAACTGATGCTGTGGTTCTGAAAAGACACTTGCATGCGAGAAACAGTGATAAAGATTGAGACTTATAGCTTACAGAAATGTTAACTTGAAGAAAAATAATTCAATAAAAGTAAATCAGAGTATATATTCAAGTCCTCTGTTCCAGAAGCTTGCTCAGATTTGCCTTAAATTGAGCATAAATTCTTTAGTCTCAGCCCTGGAAAGTATAAATATATAAAAGAATTATCTTTTCCTCTCTCCATATGAATAATTTCCTAATTTTGTTTCTAAGACTGTGGGAATGGATATATGGAGCTGTCAGCATCAGCGGCTTCCAGGAGCGTTGGCCTCTAGCAAGAGCAAGGGCAGGAGGAGCAGGAATGCCAGTATGTTGGTTTAGTGGCCAAAAGAAAAGGAGACTAAACAGTGACGTGTGAAAAGGGACTGATCTCAGTTCCATCAAACTTGGTGGAAATCTATCAGGCACATTACTGAAAAGAATATTTATGCTTCCAGTTTCTGGTCTTTTAAGACTAACGTAAACATATGTTGGTGGCACTTTGCTGCTGAAGGTGCTTGAGCAGGTCTAAGAAAGGCTGAACTGGACAGTTTATAGTTTTGATGGATCATGTGAAATGCTTTTTCTTTCCTTTGACAGATGCTCAGGAAAGTGTTTCCAAGAGTGTAGTCTTGACCAGGTTTTGTGAACCTAAGCCAGCCTGCATAATACCAGAAATGCCTTAGACTGGATTCAAAGTGCCAGAGTGAACCTAGAGAAGAATCCAAAGAGACTTGCAAATCTGTATTTTATTTTGCATATCTAAATATTCAGTTGGAAACGAAAATACAAATGTTGGCATCTAAGCTTGAAAGGATAGGCAATTAGCTATAAGGTTTCCACAAAGCTTACATTTCTGACAGTTTATTGCACCATAAGATTTATGGTTTTTATTATGCTTCTTTAAGTGACAATGTGTCTGTATCCAAAATCAGAAGGTGTAATGTGAACTTAAAAGGGGAAAAGGGAAAATTCTGCCTTTTGAGGAGCTCAATTAGGTGGATAAATGACACAAAGGACTTCACTGATTTATGTTCTCTCTGATTTCAGTGATGAAACACAACACATATGCTGTTCCTTAGAGCTTTGGGTAGTTTACTGTTTGTGACTGTAAAAACACAATAGGGAATACCTTAACATATGCTGGATCTCGACTGGATGAGAAATGGCAGCAGCTAATCTGGGAAACAAAATGCATCTTCTGGAAGTGTTTGCCTAGAAAAAAAGGCATTCTGACTTCATGATTTTCAAAACCTGTTGTAATATACTTCATCGGTGCTGCCTCTTAAATACATAAATTACCATAAAGATATCTTCTTGCTTCATTAAAATAGCTTCCCACTTGATGGGTTCATCTGTTAGGGCAGGACCAGACAGTAGTCAGACTGCTCCTCCACTGACCACAGGGTTCCTCATTTATTTAACATTTGTCTCAATATTCAAGGAGAGAGGAAAAAAAATTCTGCAGCTCTTACAGCTCTCCTCTAATAAAATGTCATCTTGCAAATCATTTAAGTGTCCACTTACCTTCTGTTACTCCTCAGGAAGCTGTGTAGAAGGATGCACTGGATGGGTTGAGCACCTGAAGTGGGTTCCCGTTGAGATGAGCAGCCAAACATACAGTGATAGAGCCCAGATCCATCTGCCCGTGGGGACCTGGGGACGTGCTCCTTGGGAAGTCCTTGACTGAACTGCTCCAGTCAAAATGGTGTTTCAAATATAATTCTGACATAATAACCATAAAGTGATGTCTTGCATCTAAACTTGTTGAGAGGTACTGACAGTCTAAAGTATTTTGGTAAGAGGAGGCAGATTCTGAAAATGATGATAATATTTGATTACTTTGGGACTTTGGTCAGGAGAGAACTGGAAGCTTAGCTGAAATGGCTGAAATAGGCTTTTCTTCCGCCAGAAGGAACCTAATTAATGGGAATCTCAGAATTAGTCTGATTCACTGTGAATTTCCAGACAGAATTTTTATTTTGCTTGTTAAAGACATTGGGGTAAGTTTTAGATTCATTTTGAAACTATCTGAATTAAATTGTTTGAAGTTTATCCATTTTTATGCTTGTGCTGTTTCATTTGAGTTTAGGCACAGTGGATTGAATGATTAAAAATCTTTTTAGAAATGGTCCCAAGGGTGCTTTTTAGAGATTCATTAACTTAATTTCTTTTGCTCTTGAGATTATTCTAGCCTTATTTTTGTGTTTTACTTCCCATTATGAGATACTAGGAATGTTAGGGCCAAGTTTATATGTCACTTCGCTTATTTGACATTGACTCAATTGCTTGTGTCAGTTAGCAGATGACACTTATGGGTCATTCATCCTCATTGCGATTCTAAAGTTACTGAATAATTTTATTCTTTCAGAGGCTATTCATTTTAATGATTTTTTTTTGCCTGTATTACAACTCTGCGGCTGTAGTTTTCAGTAAAGGACTGTGTAAATATTAAAACTAATAGACTGTTTGTAGCGATTGACTAGTATAATATTTATGGAACCATCTGTTGCACTAAAGTTTATAATTTGGTGTATGCAAAGTTTCTTGCATCGGTAGATTCCTTCATGTTTTTAAATGCAGCTGAGATTTAAGGGACAACATTGATAATACATTTTAACAGTAGCAGTACTGTAAAAGTGTTGTCTTTTTGAACAAGTGCTCTCAAAATTTAGATTACGCTACCATTTCTGTAAAAATGACACTAAAATTGTGATGAGAAGCAACCGTTTACAGCCACATCTATTGCTCAGAGTATCAGAGCTGCAGGAGTTGCACACAACTACCTGAAACACAGCTGGAGACAGATTTTTCTAAAGCCTGTAGAGTTTTGTAAGAAACCAGTGATAAAGCAGCAATATCAGCAACATTGTGCAGGGCTATGTTTTTGGGGAGGATAATACTGTCTGGACTTTACAGAGTTGCACCTTCATGATCCTCAGCATTGCAATGCTGCAGCCCCAACCTGAGAGCAGATGGGTTCCAAAGCTCTCTCTGAAACTGCAGGTTTCTTCATTGTTCAAAAGCTTAACACCAGCCTGATACCTTATTAATGAGAAAAGTGCATTTATCTGACAGCTGATGGTGATAGGAGCAAGGAGTATTATTTACAAGGCTGGTACAAATCCTGAAATAGAAGTTGGAGGCTGATGGTGAGCTGCACCGATGGCGAACACATCGAGAGCAACCTCAGTAGCAGCAAATGGCTCTTGTACATGAGAAAACTGCAGTTGTAGCAAAGTTCTGTTCTGCTTGAAAGGCTGGGTGACGACTGATTTCCCATCCCCCCCCATGTTTATTTCAGAAGCCCTTTCTAGCCTGAAAATGAGAACAATCTCACTTATCAAACTGCTAGGTATGGGGTAGTCATTTAAATTTCACGACTGATTTCCCATGATGAGTTTTGACTTTGAAGCTATAGGGGGAAATGTGAAAGAACACTTGTCAGACACCTGTAGTTCAAAACCACTTACATGTACTGACTCTCTGCACTGTTGCTGCATAAGTCATCCTCATTTGCAATTCATCAGTCCCCCTTAACTCGTGTATAAGTAGTTACTTTCCATTTAGACACCACGGGGGTGTTATCACCAAAAGGGGGAAGTCAGCTAAGAGAATCACTTAAAGTAATGCAGAAATGAGGGCAATATATTAGTGTAACAACAGGACATTTAGCTTTTGTATTTAAAACCAGGAGCCTAAAATCATAGGTAGAAAGGATATTTATCAGGAGCAACTGCACCTTTGTCAAAGACTTACATTTGAATAGGGTACAGCACCCAGAATACACAGTCATTGGCGCTTTCTAAATGGGCACTGAATATTATAGGGGTTTGGATTTTTTTGGTATTAATGCATGTTAAGAATGGATTTCTTTCACTTGTGACAGAGCTGTTTTTGAAAGAAATGTCAGATACAAACAGTGCGACAAAAGCAGGAGTAAGGCAATGCAGGCATGTGTGCTGTCCTGCTGTTCTGCCTCCCCATCCTTTTGTCTCTGGCTTGTTGGTTGGCCACAGCACGGTCTCCATGGTTGGGCTGCTCAAGGGCAAGGATAAAGTTTACCATTGGAAATTTTTAACTTTTCTCTGGAGCAGGGGGGAAAATAAGAGAAATAGCAATAGAAATGTCAGCAGTACAGAATAGCATGGACAATAGGAAAATGCAAAACCTCACCACAGAGAGAAACTCAAAGCGGTACAGTTGAGGAACAGTGACCGTGACAGCAGGACACCCTGATGAGATATCGGGGTCCAGGTCTCCACCCTGCTGCCTGTCCTGCCTGTGTGCCACATGCTGGTGCTGCCTGGTGAGCAGTTTAGGATTTTCTTGGGCATGAGGGCAGGGGAGTGGTGCAGAGTCCCTGCATCAGAGTTTGAGTCAGCTGAGGCTCTGGTGCAGAGTTTGCATCAGCTGTGGCTCTACTTTGGGCTGGAACCCAAAGGACTTGGACTAAAGCATTACATAGTTCTTGAATGTGTAATAGTTTGGGTCCTGTGTTTCTGTGCTAGAGCTCGGTGTTTTGCGCTCATGGGATTCTTTAAGGTACTAGGGCATTAAAAAAGGCTTGGGTTGAAACTTGTCCAGGGGAAATAATATCTGCAATTGCTCAGCTTCCTGATTAAAATCCCACAACAGTGTCTAAGTAAGAGCAATGTTTTCTCAAGCATGATTAGTAATACTTTAATTCAACACAAGAACAAAAAAAAATTGATTTTATTGGTCTCTATTTTATGGGTCATGAATTTAACTAAACTGAATAGTCAAAGTACAGGTGAATAATAGTGCTTTAGTGAGCTGTTGACCACATTTCCTTCTGGATTTCACTATTTTTTTTTTTATTCTGCTTACTCAACTTTTCACATATCTAATTCCGAAGACCTATGTGCCACCAAAGAACAGTAAAGCAACCAGCTGCTCTGTTTACCTTACTGCACTGAACAACTTTTTATGCACCTTCTCTGGTAGGCTTTTCTCTTCTGAATAGATTTCAGTAAAACTGAGAATATACATTTTTAGTACCTAACAAAATGTGACTGCTTGGTAGCTGTGTCAAGTAGTTTCTCTCAGCTGAAGACAATCATTAATATTAAGTATTTTGACCTGTGTAACTGAAATATCCTTTGGGTTGGGTATTAGATCATATTAAGAGATTACCCCTGTTGATAAAACTTTTAATATTGATAATATGAGAGAAATTAGAGCTGACATGTGCACAGAGGGTCCAAGAACTTGTCCAATTTACACTAGTGATCAAGGCTGAACCAGAAATAGAAACTGTTTTTCCAGATTTTTCTTTTGCAATACAGAAAGGTCTTCAGTTGTTGTTTTTTTTGTATCAGGTCTGTAGATTTAAAACTGGTGTTAGTCTCTTGTCAGTGCAAATACAGAGCTATAGCTCTGAGTCAAATGGATACAAATAAATTAGTTTGTATTTTCTACAGTCTAAGACATTGTCTACTCTGATGGATTTTGAACCACATTGCCACACTGTTGACAAGTGAAAAAAATTCTGTACTGAGCTTAGGAATGCTCTAAGATAAGGTTTTCTGCTGATGGAGAGACTGTAGCCTCCATGGGCAATCTGTTCCTGTGCCTAACTATCCTTGCCATTAGGAAATTTTTCTTAGTGTCTAACCTCATTCCCTTTGGCTCCAATTTCACATCATCACTTGTAGTTTTCTCCCCAGGGACCATGGAGAAGAGTTTATTCCTGACTGTTTTAGTTACCTTCAGTACACTGGCAGAATGTTATCATCTCTCCTCTTGGGCAGCTGCAAAGCAAGCATCCTCAGTTGTCTCAGTCTTCCTTTGTTGATTATGTTTTCTAGATTTTTTTTTTTTTAACTTTTTTTTTTTTTTTAACTTTCTTGTGGCTTCTTTTTACTTGAGCCACATTTTGATCGCTGTCCTACAACTCAGTTTCAATCTAGCTCACCAGCTAAGGCAAACCTGTAGCATTTTGCTGAGGCTAGTGGGAAAACTCTTCCTTAGAAGCGATAAGCCTAAGATTTTTACATAACCTGTTATCTGTTTAGGTTCTCCTATGTTTTTCTCCAGTAATTACCTTACTCTAGCTGTTACTTCAATAAAAGGCTCGTAGATCCCATATGGAATAGGAAGGCACACAAATTACTCATGCTTTGAAAGGAAAGTAACTAATTCCAAAGCTAATGATACATGCTGAGTTTCTCCAATCTGTATAGTTAATTTGAACATGAGTAAAAGATACTCTGCACGGATTTTTAAACACCCCTGAGGTACCCACATGGAAATAGTTTTCTCTGAAGAAGGTTGCTGCCTGTCCTTCAGTAAAGATGAGATAATTTAACCCATGGTAGCTGCTTGAGTAGGAGAGTTCAAAGGAGCTGAAGGATGATTTTTATAAAGGAGGAAAGTTTAATTTTCTTTATGCTCTAAGACAGTTTTTCTCCAAGTGTTCATGTGAAAACAGATTTAACCCATCAATAATATTACTAAAGCTGAAATTAATGCCGTACAAAATTGCGGAGAAGTGTGAGTGGCACAGATTTATGGCAGCTCATTAAGTCGGGCTATGCTGTCAGCAAAATGAGTTGCTCTTGCATTTTGTAACACATGCAACAATGTTTTTTAAATATGTTTTCATAAAATATAAAACTATTGTAAAAAAATTAGCAGCATACATTGAAAAACCTATTAAACCAAAGAAAATGTAATTCTGCTACATTTATTGCCTACCTTTGTTGTGTAAGGGAAAGGTGAGGTGTTACTACCACTGTTGCAAGTTAGTTTAGATTATCTGAAGACATTTACAGGACTACTTTTCTAGCAAATTAAAGAAAAGCAAATTTTATAGGAGAAGCAACTGTTCTTGCCCTTTAAATGCTGAGCTTCCCATACAGGGCCACAGGCACAAAAGGCACATAACCAAGTCCTGTAGCCATTAAAACAACAGCACAAAAAGGAGCTTTCTCTCCCAGTTTAATTTTCTGCAGTTACAGAAATGAGGCCACCAGCTGTTTGAATTACAGTGTGCAGTGACACAATAATAAGAAAGTTAATCTCTTTAAGTAGCTATCATATTCTAGTTTTCCATGGGCAACTCTTTGCCTGGTATTCCCGTTTACCTGTAAATCTGCATCTAAATGCAAGCAGCGATGTTCTCGGTCCAGGTGGGGAAAAGCGGAACACCTGCTGGTAACTGCAGTGACAATATCCATGTACAAAAAGGCATGTGCGTGAACATATATATGCATGTTTTACTAAACTGTGAATAGGATCGCCAAGTAGAGTCTGAAGGAAATATATAGATGCTGGTTTTGGATCTTTTTCAGCATGCGTTGAAAAAAAAATAGCATTAGGTTTATTAGTCTATGGGATAGTGTGAGCTGGGAGGTGCCTGCTTTCTTACTAACTCATAGTTGCAAGCTGGTGAGTGTTTCTGAATAAGAAGAGAATGTCAGGGACCCTTGGGAGATGCTGGTGTTCAGCTGCTCAGGTTTTTTACACAGGTCAGCTCTGGTTGGAAATGTCTCGAGTCATGTTTTCTATTAATATCTTTTGGAAATGAGATGGGCTTGCAAATCTCTGAAGGGCACCTCAGAGTTTTGAAGCTTTCTGTTGTGGAAATAGGGGAGACCCCACTGGGAATAGAAGGATTTTTTTTAATTCTTTTTTTTCCCCCTGTAGTGCTAAAATATGGAAAAGACTAGAGCTCTTGGAGGAAGGAGGAGGCATTTCACATTATCCATTCCTTAATGCTAATAGCTGAAAATGACCTTCCTTTGTCACCTGTGCCTAAATAACTGGGTACTACCTTAGTTGGATTTTTTTAATAAATAAAACAACATTCATTTAAATTAAACTTTCTACCACGTCATTTCCCTCCTTTCTCTCTCTTTATCCTTCCATCTCTCCCTTGTTCCCCACTTTTTGGCAGCTGGTGGGTACAGTACAAACCATGCACGGGATGGTTTGACAGATGCTGCAAAAGGAATTAAAGTGGATTATTTGATGAACTGTTACCTCTGTTTCTACAACTAACTCTAATAAATATAAAGCTAGTACATTATTAAGATTTCAGAATTTGACTGCTTTTACATCCCCTCTGTACCTGGTCTGCAGCTGAGAGATTTAGTAGGTGATTCATCGGCAGCATTACTGGCTTTATTTGTTTAAAAGCACCTAGAGGGACAACATTTCAAAGTTAGACTAGCGAGAGCTGAGCTTTTTTGCATAGTTCTGAATCTTTCATTTAATTCCATTTTAATTTGAATGTTTTGTGTTAACATTATGCATTATTTTTTAGCTTAAAAGGAGTTACTTTGTAAAAAATCAACTTTTTGTTTTTACCCTCCAAAATTCCCACCAAGGGAATCTGAAATTGGGTCAAACTACAGTTTTATTTTGTTCTGCAGCAACGTTATTTTCTTGATATGAGATTACTTAGTTTATGAGTTCTCGGTGGCAAATTAGACTTGATGTTTCAGCCATAAAAGGTGGTACATTCCTGGCATGCAAAGCTCTGTTCTGCTCCTACATTTCCTGAGCAGTTCCCCCATGGTGGAAATGGCCTGAGGCTACAGTGCAAATAATCGAGGCAACTGTTGTGCTGGACTCTGACTTTGGTGTTTAAAATATCTTAGTGTGGAGAGATCAGCTCCTTTAAGAGCATCTGCGGTAGCTATCCCAAAAACCCAGAGATTTTGTTCTTTCTCCAAGTCCTACAACAAGACTTTTGTACCCTGCGTGGCTTCCCGTAAAGGGAAACGATCTATACGGACACTGGGACGAGGACGGCTGTTGTGTATGCAGCTCACTGCTCCTTCAGACTACATTTTCTAAAACGCTGTTCTGGGAATATCTAACCTTTGGGTGAAAGACAATTGGATTAACTGCTTTCAGATGTATTGTGTGCCCAACTCCACTAACACAAAAAACATTAACCCCCCCACCCCCCAAACTTTGGAAAATGGATCAATTATTGCTAAAAGTTTCAATGGATGTACAGTGCCATGTAAGATCATTTGCAATAACAGCTCTTAAAAAAAGGGAAGATTGCTGAAAATGTCAAACAATAGAACAAACTTTGAAGCACGATTTAATAGGAGTGAAGTAAGGAGTCTAAACTTCCCTTACAGCTCTTGGAGAGTGGTAGACACGTCTGCAGGGTAGTTAGTAGCAGTTTTGGGTGCTCAGTTGCTTGAATTAGACTGCCTGCATATTCTTCATATCCTCATACTCTGGAACAGAAACAAAATTAAGGGAAAAATTATGCAATGAGTTTCAGATGCATATAGAGTACATCAAAGATGTCAGCCCACACTTTAATTCCATCTTCAAAGCTTCTTTTGATTACTGTACACCAGGCCTATGGATGCTCTTTCTTGGACTTCAATGCTTAGCTTCTTTATAGAGCAATTTGAAGGTAAGATAGTTGTGCTATACATCTCAGTATTTCCAGAATTAAAATCCAAGCTTTTGTCTATACCTAAAGTGGTGTGGCATATGGAGAAAACTCAGAATCTTATGCACAATTATTACTTCTTTGCTAGCAAGGACTTTGTGGCAGTGTATTTATAGCTCTTGGTACTATTTCTACATCTCTGTGTTACTCTGTTGGATCTGTATGGGTAAGGAATGGGTAAGGAATTTACCTCTCTTCTTATTACTGCCCGGAAGAAACCTTCTGAGAAGGTTTTGAAACTATAGGGATCCAGACCCCTGTCACTTCTTCCTTCCAGGAGAAAGCCCACTGGCTTTATATTGACCTTTCTGTACTTTAAAGAGACCCAAATTATGAAGGAGAAAAAATTGCCTAAACCACCCTTTATTCTAGAAAAGTAGCATGGAGAAGAGTGCTGGGAGAACTATACAGTTTTGTTGGCCAAAGAAGGTCAGGACATAAGAAAGCTTAGAGGGCTGTTGCTCTGCACAGTCACCTACCAATGGGTCAGGCTCATATGTTGTCCCTGTGAATTCTGTTCTGTGGCAGAGAAGACAAAACCCAAAAAGTTGTAAAATTTTTTCATCAAGAAAGTGAATTTGCATGTATGGGTCTTGGTCTTGAACCTTAACAGTTCTTCATCTGTCACCAACTTGATTGGAGCAGGGCGGTAGAACCAGAAGGACTGGCATGTGCTGCATGTTATTTCTGCGATTTCTGGTTTCTAGGATGAAATCTGAGGTGCTCTCTCCAAGGGTTTTGACCGTACAGTGCTTTCTTATGAACCCAACCACGAGCTGTTCTGCAAGTGCTGTCTGTGGCTCGCTAAGTATCAGGTTAAGCATCCATTCATAAAATGGGGCCATCTTTGACATTTTAAGACTAACTTCCTTTAGTAAAATGTTTTTACAGTCCTTAGCAGACAGCTTTAGACCATAATTGCCCAGAAGCAAGGATTATGAAAAAACTACAATGGGAAGCCTGCAGCTGTATCTGTCGTTCAGGGCTATAGATGTCAAGTAGAGAGGTGTTGGGTCTAGGAAGATAAAACTACTGCTTTGTCATTTCTCTATTAGCATTATAATACCCTTGAGAACTAAGAGCCTGGTGGATGCATTATGGATTTATGTAAATGACTTACCTCTGGAAGAGAGAAAAATGGTTTCTAAGCAGGGGTATTGGTGCAAGGTGCTGCCAGGGAAAGAGATGGGAAGTGTAACTTCTGCTGAATTAATTCAGAATAATTCTTGGCAAATTTTGAAACTCTTATTTAGGAAATTGTTCTGAAGTGCTCTTTGAAATTCCAGGCAAGCAGTTTTAAAGATGGTTTCTGACTTTTTTTTTTAATAATATGCTGCAACCTGGAGATATTAAAATGTGACTCATTAGGTTGAGTTGTTCAGAGGTGGTGAGCAGGAGTCGGCAGTCTGCCTTTCCTGAAAGCTGAATCCTGCTCGGAGGAGTTGAGTCAACAGTGAAGGCTAGGAATTTGGTTTCTTAATCAATTAGCTGCTTTTCACTTATTAGCACTTGACTATTTTTTGTTTAAAAATAATTGATTTAAACATCACTGAATACACTCAAACGTGAGACATACACTTTCTAGTTCACTAAAAGCCCCTTGTACCTATGCTGAGCCTGTGGTTTTAAATTGTCATTCCCTATTGATATTATTTTAGTTTACTCCTCAGACAAACATTTTCTAACCATTAGAGATTATTAGAAGTTTCCCAGGCCCCAGCTATCTTCTCCAACACGAAGCACCTTTTTCCAACCTGCACAAAATAACCAAGAACAAAATATTTATGTTCACCTCTCCCGCCTTCTTTTCATCATCCCCTGCCTCCAAAATAACCAATAGGTCCCAATGGATTCAGTTTGTGTACTCAGTGGCTCTATTTTTCAGCTGAACATTTATATGCTCAAAGTATTTCCGTACCAACCCTACTCTGCAGAAGCTGAAAACCGTGGGTAGGGAGAATCCAGATGCAGCATGCTGCCTTTTTGCAGGGAGCATTTGCTGGGTTTCTGCAGGGAGATGCTATCTGCGCCCTCCCTGTCCTGCTTGTGAAGGTCTGTGTCTGCTAAGAAGTAGTACTGTCTTTCTTTTGTATCTTTTTTCTCTTTTCTTTAGCAGAAGAATATAAACCTCAAATGCACAGTGGCTTCAGCTTGAGACTTTAGTGTAATATACAGCATAGCAAAGTGGAAGAATTCACCTGGATTTGTTTGGGATAGACTTGTTGATGGTTCATGTCGTATTTGCATATTTTCACAGTAGATTTGGCCTTTGTTCTGGGAGGAAAGGGAGAAGGGAGAGGTGTGGTGTTCTGGGTGAGCACGGGCAGGGAGCGGCAGGGATGCAGCAGAGCATCATCCGCAGCTGCGGTGGGAGGAAGCACACTGCTGCAGCACACCTTTGGGGAGATCTGTACAGCAACAAAAACTGGTGGGATGCCTCTCTGTGGGAGTAGTTAGCTGTTTTCCCTGAGTTTCTCTTCTGTTCTGTGTATTACTACTTGCTCTGTATCAGTAACGCCCAGGATTGCTCTGGGCCAGTGGACGAGACGTCAGCTGCAATGTACACACACACAGAAAATGTGTGAAAAATCGCACTGACAGGGTTTTGTTCCTTGCTAGCTTGTGATAACGAGGAACAGAAACACTGGCCAGACAGCCCCTCTGGACATTTTAGGGCCTTTTTTTCACATCTTGAAGGTATTTGGTTTGCCATTAGGTTGGTTGGTTGGTTGTTTTTTTTTTCCTTTTTTTAATTGTGGACTAACAACATTTAAAAATATTTTAAATTAATAAATACAAAAAACATTGAAAGGAGAAACAGGAAAGAAGTAGAAGGGGTTGATAAAACTTTTGCTCATCTTAGTGCTTTCCCACATTACAAGATGCTGTGACTGGAGTAACTAGTACTAGGTACAAGTAAATTGCTAGAAACATATTAATGCTGAAAAAGGGTTTTTAATTACATTCATCTTCTTTTCGAATGGCTTTTCCAGGCAATTCACTGGCTGATTCATTTTTTATAAGGTTTGAATAATTTTTTTCAGCTACCTGTAAGCATACAGTCAGCAGAAACTGCCATTTAATACAAAGAATTATAAAACAGAACAAGAAATTAAAACAGAGTTGTTATTTTTTTAAGAATCTGCATCTGAAGTACATTCATCTTTCTCCTTCTGGTCAAAACCACTTCTAATTTGGCTTTAAAACGGCATGTTTGAGTATGTGGTAATTCTTAGATACTTGTGTGGCCATAGGTTTCTGGACAAGGGCACTAAACCAATGTCCATCATACTGGCAGTCCTTGGAACAGAGCATTGGATACTCTTAATCCTGCTGCACACTTGAGTTCTTGAATTCCCTCACCTTGTATGTTAAAGGATTCCTATGATTTTGAATTACTATTATACCACTAATATTAAGATCGTACTAACATATATAAAATGTATGGATACACTCTCAATTATCATAGTGGATCCGAGTAAAGAATATAAAATAAGGTATTGCTAGTGGCCCCTAATTTGTTGTTCAGTGCCAGCGATAACAATCCTTTGGTTCTGGTGGGTCTGAAAGTGGATCATGTGTGGTCAGGTTGGTACTGAGCTCAGCATTTACATTTCATGCATTTGAAGATGCACTCAATCTTAGTGTATTCAATCAGGAGTGATAAATGTGAACAAAACCCCACTACTGGTCCAAAGAAACCTGTTCCTCAGGAAGGAGATCTCTGTAACCAGCTGCCTGCAGACCCACTGGGTGCAAAAGGATCTCATGGTTTCATTGTGGTGGATGGCTGCTGTTCCTGCAGGCTTACTGCTTGCTGAAAATACCTTTGAAGTGTCGTCTTTCTCATTTTGGTGCTGCTGCAGTCTCCTTTGTCCTAGAAACATGAAGAGGAGCCACAGCTACATGTCTCCTGTGAGTTATTTTTCTGAATCATCACATAAGGGAGGTGTGAACTTTTCGAGACATGGAAGACTTGAACCACAAAGCAACACCCTTGGGTCTGCACGTACCCACGAGGAAGCTGAAATCTGGAATTGGTGCAACATGTCCATAGCAAAACACTGCACTAAATATCAGCCCTGAAAGAATTTCAAAGACAGGTTTGCATTTGGTGTCTCTTCAGAGGACAACAAGAAACAGAAGACTCTGTTGCTTTTTTTCATGAAGAAGAATTTAAGGCTTTATGAATACTTTGAAGTGATTTTTACTAAAGTGCAGCCAGCAATTGAAAAGACCAGGATTTTGTTCCCTGAACAGACACGATTTCCGGATGCTGTCTGCCAGTGTCTGTGCAGCCGGGTGACGTTAAGCGGATAGGAAACTCATCCTGCTCCTCAGCAGTTCAGGCTGTTTGTACAGATCTGATAAATTCGCCTTGGTAGGCAACATTCAGTTAAGGAGAAATCCACTTGAACAAAATCAGCACACCATTTGTTGTATTTCTCCTCCCATGGGGAGGGGGGGAGGAGGAGGACTGCAGAAAATGCTTTCCCCCCTTTGCCTGTTTTCTGGATCATTGGGATGATCAATTTTTATAAATGAAAACTTTCTCTTTTTATTGAGTGATGGGGTTAAATGATTCTGATATCTGAAAGAGACAATTCAGTTCTCCTTCATTGTTATTTTTCCTTCTGGATATTCCCCTGGATAAACTGGAGGACGCTGCTCCTTATTTCTGTGGGAATTTTAATACCTGCCAGGAAGGACAGTGGGTCTCGTTCTCCTGAGCTCAACACATCTTCCCCGACAGCTGTTTCACAAATCCAGTGAAAGGAGCTCGGGTTGTTCTTAAAGAGATTCATGGTTAATTTGCTGTGCTTAAAGCAGTACTTGCTCCACAAGGTAAAATAAAGTGAATTTAACACAGAAGTCAGTTACTTTACAGCAACTGCAGTACAAAGTGAATTGATGTATTCTAGTATATTCTCTCACTCTTTTCTCAGCATAATTTTTTTTTTTCTTGTGGCATGTTTTCCTCACTGAACTGATTTGAGAATAAATGGTAATAAATGTTTTTCCTAGTCATGATTATTGTGAACTTTTCACTGCTGGTTTCGGTCTGATTATTAGGTGGAAAATATATTTTAATAGGAGGCTCACATCAATACATGGCTTTCTTTTTCTTTGAACCATGAATGTATACTTGACTATTGCAGTCTTAAAACAGAAGGTTGTGCAGACTATCTCCTACAGTGCTTACAGTCTATAAAGGCTCATTTATACACCAAAGCTGGAAAAACCTCTTTCGAATTAATTGTTTGTGGTGAAACTGGTTATGGTTCACATAGCAGCTACACTAAATTTTACCCATGATGTCCGCAAGTGGCTCCAAGATAGTTATATGAAAAGCTTTATTTTATCAAGACAAATTCTATGATTTTATGAAATTTCTTATTCTCTGTAGCTGAACCTGTTCACCTGGGGTCCTTTGAGACTGGCTCCTATTGAAGTTCCTTTACGATCATTATCCTTCAGTGGTGGGTGGGAGAAGCAGCAGACGGTGACCTGTCTACGACCAAATTCCACCTTTCAAAAGGACAATGTAACATTTGGACCAACTCCATCTTATTTTCCTCTGGATAAGATTTTACACCTTATATCCAAACATAAAACTACAGTAGCAGATATTACACTGCAGAAGAAGAAAAGCAATGCAGTAAGAATTTTACAGCAGCATGTGCTCTGGGAGGAATATCTAAATGGCTGTAACATGCAGGATAGTCGTTGCCTGCACAAAAATATGTGCCTTTGCTGTTTTTGCTCAGTAATAGTGTGGCTGCTCTCATTGCTGTTATGGTTTATGTAACTGCTATTTCATATTCTGTGAGCTAGTACTTTGCTGCAAACCAAACATCTAGATCTGAGTTGTTACAGCTTCCAGGAGAAAATTGATCCTGCTGATAATCAGCTCTGAATCTGTTTCCTGATTGTCTTGTACACAAGCTCCTCTGCTGCTTTATTCTGAGAGTTTCACAGTGTTTGGACTGGTGTCAGTAATAGGAGAGAGGAAAAAATCCAGGTATCTGTGTTTTTCCTTGTTTTGCCTGTGATGCCTCATAAGTGTCAATTGGTCAATTAAAATAATAGTTTCCCCTAGTCTGAAGGTTTTATTTAACAGTACTTTAACTGCTTTGTTTTCTCTTCTAACACTGATGATTCCTTTGGCTACTATAATATTTTTGTTTTCATGTAGGGAGTACTTACCAACAGCTAATTTCTGTTAACCTCATGGGAACCCCACTTTTAATTCCATAATAAAACATCCTCGTGCCCTTCCCCATCACATAGAAAGTTCCAGGAAAGTTCTTGTTGCTACATTTCTGTTTCAGTTGCTGTGGCTTAATGTATATCCTAGTTCACATATGGGGAATGGCCCACGTGCTGTAAAATTGCACCTTCTATACCACAGCTCTGTCTGAACCATCCATCCCCAAGTGTTCTACTTTGACTTCCCTCCCGTCTAGAGCTCCCACTTGATACTGATTTATTTTAGTTAAAATGAACTGTGTGATTACTTCAGCTTTGGATTTAAATAATTCTCACTCCTATTTTGTGGGAATGTCTTTCCTCTTGCTCTTTCCTAAAATATTAGCTTTAAAGGATTAAATTTGTTTAATACTCTGTATGTTAATTTTAAAATGACGATGATTTTCAAAGCATAGCAGACAGCCATAAGCATAAATTTTAAAAATAATGCTGAAGCCCTACCTCCAGATAATAAATCCCAGTGATATTAACAATAATTAACTGTAAGTGTTAGTATAATTGATACTTTCAATCACTAGTGAAGAAATAAATTCTGCACTGGAGTTGAGATAATTGCAATGCTTTGCTCTTATCTCTAACTTTTCATAGGATTCTAATAAATATTTACAAATAGATATTGAGATTTACCTGTGAGCCAGGTACTATAAAAAGAGATGTGGATTAGGAGAATACATGGCAGATATTTAAAGCTAAATAGGCACCTAATTCCTTACCTGAGTGATGTGGTATGCGGTTGCCTGAGGTTTTCAGAAGGGTCTATGCTCTACTGAGATTGATAGGTAGGTAGGAACTACAACATTATTTGCATGAGAGAACTGTACTTCTTAGAGTGTCTCCTGGAAGTAATAAATAGTTATATTTGAACAAGAATGCTTGCTTGCAAAGCTCAAGTATTACCAGCACTTAACAATGGTTTATATCATATTTTGGTTTAAAGGTTGTTTAAAATGGATACAGCTCGACTGTAACTGAACTGAAATGACAAGTGCTGAAAGTTAAATAGGGATGTTTAAATTTAGTAAACATTCATGAAGCTTGTAATAAGGTTCATATTTCTTTGCTTCCAATCTTATATGAATAGCAACTGTCTCATTGGTAATTACAGTACCAAAGACTTTCAAAATGCCCTTTTTTTGTCCTTTGGTACTTGAATACAGCCTTCATCCCTTTTTGTTTTTTTGCTGCTATAACATAAGAAAATTGTCTGAAAGATTGCTGTGTTTTAAGGCACTTTCTAAAGTGCCGCTAGTTTTAAAAAAAAACGAAACAAAACAACATTTTATAGAAATGACAGCTTGATGTCCTATGTATATCACTTCTTCCATCACCACTGTGTCAGCCTGAATCAGTTTATTTACAAACACAGTTACAAGGATTTTTTTACTTTGTAGCCTACAAGGTCAAGCATACTGGTGGAAGCCAAACTGTGATGCAGCACCCTCCTTTTTCCTTTGAATTAGTGAGAGTAAACTTTTTTTTGATGCAAAGTTGGCTGCTGCTTCATGTTTTTTCAGGCAGGGATGAAAAGGCAGCCTTCTCTGAGACCCAGATATTCAACATAAAGCCCATTATCCTGGTGGTCTATGGCTGTGGAGCTGGTGGCTTGACCCACACTCAGCAATTTCTACAAATTATGTGTGAAACCAAACAGAAAAGTCTGTGTTAGCTTTGATTAACTCAAACTTTGAAATTGTCTTTAAACCGTATATAGGGAAACAGATCAAGCTGTGATGGTTTTGATTATGTCCATCACTCAGTGTGATGTGACTGGCCCTGTCTAATGTCTTACCTAGGAAAATGAGAATTTATCATTTGGTGCTTCTGAACACAAAGGTGATTTGCATTAAAAAAAAAAGTGTGCGGTTAAATCTCACTAAAGCTTTTGAGAAATATTCGGTGTAACTGGTTGAAAAAAATAACCTTCATTATTATATGTTAATGGCTGCAGAAAAAAATTATGTTGATAAATAACTAAGTTATCTAGAGAAGTTTGACTTGGTCTCATGAATGGGTCAGACCTTTGCCTACTCAGAGGTGTTCATGGTGGAATTCCTAAGCCCTTAAGATTTCAAATAGAACTTGAAGAATTTAGTGTTTTGCAAGACTAGTTTGCTAATGTTTAATATCTCTTGAAATTGTATTGTTAGTCATTTAAAAAGAAGCAGAATAATTTACATTCTTGTTCTATACTCTTCAAATTGTGAATTGGGATATAAACTCTGTTCATAACTTGGTAGAACAGCTTGGAAATGCTGCGTGGATTGTAATTGCAATCTGTGCTAAATGAATGCCCATTAGTGGTACTCTTAGGCTGTTCTCATTTTTCTCCTTCATATTAATAAGAGGTTAAATTTACCATAGTCTGCTTATTACATTTTATTATACATGGATAGCATACTTAAGAAAATGATTTTATTCTCCATATGTTTTTTCCCTCTTTTTTTCTCATTATTTAGCCATTGAAAGAATAGAATTGAAGACAGTAGAAATGAAATTATGTNAGCCAAAAACTCTTTGCTAACAAAACTGTGCTGGCAGCTAGTTCAGAAATTGCTTTTTGGGTACTCTGAAAGCTCCCACTCTACCATGGAAGGTCCCAAGACACCTGCTTAGGAAAAAAGGGGTTCTGTGCCTGTCCCACTCGCATGTCTCCGGTGACTCCAGTTTCTCCCACCCTTCTTTCTAGGTGATAGTTTTGAGGTCTCCAGTCTCTCTTGTTGCTCTCTCTGATGTCTCTCCAGAAGATCCACAGCCACCTTGACTGGCAGCATCAGGCTGTTGGTTGTGGTACTCTGGATGAGTTCTCACCTAGGCTGGCCAGGAGATGATACAGAACCCAACATGTTGCTGGAATTCTCCATCTGGGTCCTCAGCTGCCAAATGTGCCCTGGGGGTAACTG